>JAMALC010000005.1:0-203290 GCA_023628275.1 Rhodotorula sp. M30-05A-2 | reverse complement strand
TTCGTCCAGCTTGTACGTAGGGCGAAGAAGGGGAAGCCGGAGTTGGAGTCGGAGAAGAAGGCGAACGGCTAACACTGAGACAGCGAGACTAGTACTCCCTGGACTCGAGTTGCCCCTTCCGGTTTCATGTCTGCTCTCTTTCCTATACAAGACGTGACTGAAGAGTTGCATCCCTTAGCTTGTGCCATTGACTATCTGTGGCACATGCCACTTAAGCTTGTTCCCACAACTTCTGAAAAGCCTCTTTCAAGGTGCTCAATCTTTTGCAGTGCTCACAGGACTCTTGAGGGTTCAACAAAGAGATGTGCATCCTATTGGTTGTAGTTGTCCATGTTGTTGTTGTAATCAGGAACAGGATAGTGCACATTCGAAGTGCCTTGTGGATTGTGGTAATGCAGCTGTTCGGATCCCGGTCCAAATCTTCCTTGTGGTTCAAAAGGTGTAACCTCGTAACCACCCAGGACCGGTGTACGACGGGGAATGCGCAAGGGTTCGCGGTGGTGCGCCGTTGAGGAAGGGATCACAGGTGTTGACAGCCCTGGAATCCCATCCCAGAAAAATCCCGGCGCCAAATTGTCATAGAAAGCCGGGCCAACAGCCCAGTGGCCAGGCTCCTGTTCTGTCCCCAAACGCTGCATCCAATCTGCACAGGAAAGTGTTGTATCATCTGAAAAGTACCCGCAGAAGATAGCTGATTGGCTTACTCTCATAACCAGGCGTCATGATCTGATGAAAAGGCTGAGACAGAAAGAGAGTGTTTGGTCAGGGCAACAATGGGTTGTCTCTATACTTCAGTGTAACCTACTCACCCATAGAAAGTTACCGCAGAGGGTCAATTTGTCCAGGTAGTTGCCAAACGCTTCCAGATTCCTGTCAATCCGGGTTTTGTCTTTGTCCTTGGAAGCTTCATAATCTGTTTCGGCGTTCCACAGCTTGTCAAAGAATGCAGTGGCTTGGCCCCTGCGATCATTCAAGCGAATTGTGCTGCGACGGTGGGCCTGGCGCGGGAAACCCGGGCACCGTGTGTCAGCTGAGATGGCGCTTGGGACAATGGTGCAAGATCCGAACTGGGATTTACCTCTATTGCTGCCACATCTCTTGCTGACCAGTTGAAATCATTCCGTATCTCTGTCGCCAGTTTGTCAAGGCGGCGAAAAGCCTTGTCTTGGAGGGACAAGACCCGGTCCCGGAAAGAGGGAAGTGGAGGAGGCTGCTCGAGGTGATTCCTGCTGTTGCTAGGGCCCGCATGGGGGTTCTCGTGGTGAGCAGGAGGCTGTTGTTCACAAGGAAGGTGATGCGCCATCTCTTGGTTACACTGGCGCGAACGTGTTTGTCGCGATTCGAGAGCTTGTCGGAAGCGCGTTGAATGGCCAGCAACGGCTCCAACGGAGAGTGAAGACAAACTCTGGCGTGTACAGGCTTGAGTCAAGTCTCAAATTCAAGAAATCGTGACTGGACCCACAAATTGCGCAAAGAGCGAATACCCCCCCCCCCCGCGGACACGCCGGGGAGCAAGGGGTGCGAGCGGCGTGATCATTTCGGGACCAGGCTTTCTTTTCTGCTCCCGAGTGGACATAGGGCGCTGTGGGTTGGTTCTGGGGCTCGCAAGACTCAGCTCAAGAGACTCTACGCCTGAAAGAGGTCCCGCTCAAAAGCTCAGACAGACTCTTGAGCTTTTTTCGCTCTTCTCCTTCGCTATCCCTTCCTGCTTCCCACTAAGAATGCAGACTTGATCAGCACTTTGAGATCTTTGGACTGTTGTCTGTTACTGGGCTATGCAGCGGAGTCCGGCCTCGCAGCGTGCTGAGACTGGGGCTCCCTTTATGTCAGTCTCACTCTCCAGTTGTCACCTGCCATTTCGGGTCTGCTTGCCCCAGCACAAGATGCAGACATAAGGAAAAGAATGCACTATATAAGACTTCTTTGTGGAGTTCCTGTGAGTGGGTGTGTGTTGATGTTACATCATTGAGTTTTAGCGTTGAGGCCTTGACTCCCTTGAGGCACAGATTCCGACCAGATTGAACAGCTCAGAAAGAAGCTTTACAAAGGTCCACCATACAGGTTGTGATTGTACAGACTGTGTAGGGTAGAATGCGTTGTGCTGATAGGGAAATTCTCAGGGTCGTACAAGCTGTTGTACTCATCTTGCACCATCGCAGGAAAAGGGTAGGTGGGGTCAAACTGCTGTCCCTGGTTTGGATGATGGTATGGCATGTATGTGGTGTTGACAGGGTTGCCCTGCGGAGGGTAGTTGGGGACTCCGAAGGACGCCGAGGGGTCGGCGTTTGAAAAGTTGTATCCACTTGGCCCCACCAGAGGAGGAGTGTAGCCAGGGCCAAGCTGATGCTGCTGTACCTGGGCATGGTGGAAATTGTGTGAGGGATCCACTGTGAGGTCCCGCAGATGGTGTGGTGGACCTTGCTGCTGTTGGTAAAAGTTGGTAGAGGTGTTGCCAAATTGTGGCAGACTGGCAGTCTCCCTAGCTTGCTGCACTGGCACTGGACGTGTGGGCCGCTGCACTGGATCATATACTGTTGATGGCTCTGCTTGCCCCACCGCAGGAGTCACACTAACCCTCTGGGTGCCCTGTGCAGCGTGGTGTTTCAACCCTGCAGGCAAGACTAGTCACTCTTCTGTACCATACAGATGCGGAAGAAAAGTGACCAACAGTCCGGTGTCAAAACAAGAGTGAACATTTGTTCGACAGGCTGCAGATGGGGATAAAGAAGAAAGAATTTGGTGAATGAGTGGGCAACCTGGACCGGTAATCTCTGCAAGCCGCTGGAGCACTACTCACCCATGTGGTTCTCTGCTCACAGTCCATTGTACTCAGGTAGCTAGCAAACAGCTTGAGATTGTTGTCTACCCGCATCTTCACGTCTTGGCCGCTGTTGTAGTACTCCAGCTCGCGCTGTTCCATCTCAATGCACCACGTCTTGGCGCGCGTCATGAGGGTGGAGGCACGGCGTTTGTGAGCCCTTACAACCTGCTGAAGAGTCTGTAAGTGAAAGTGTGCAGCAACCGGAACCCACATTGGGACATACATTTTTTGGCAACAAAGCCCCTTGTCGTTTCACCACAGTCTTGTAGCGCTTAATGGTGTATAAGGCTTGGTCATATACAGACCTGACCCTGTTCTTGTAATTAGATCCTGGGACAATTGGAAGAGGTCCAGTGGAACGGCATGCGGCAACGGGTTCGAAAGGCTTCGCATATGTGAGAGCCTTTGTCGGAGGAACCTTGCTTTGTTCTGCATGCAAAGAGAGCATTTGGTCAGCATGGATGAAGCTGTTGTTGATCTAGCTATGAGGAAGACTCTTGCTTGGGAAAAATTGAGCAACAGGCTGGAGATTGAGCGTATGTCTGTCAGCTAAAGTTCCGTGCTGTTGTAGGAACAAGTTGCCTACCCAGTCAAATCGTCCATAAAGATCCATAGCATTTAACCTGTGCTCGAAGTCTTCCAGTTTCTTGGCATACTTTGGAGGGAACCCTTTGGCTAGCCATGTGGCATGCGAATGGCATTCTTCCATTATATCCTTGAGCCACTTGTCCGCCTGCGCTTTGCGGCGTGCAGCATAGCGGGGCACATCTACTGTGCGAAACTCCTCATTCTGAAGGTCATCTTGAGCTAAGTTCCTGATTTGTTGCACTGCCCTCTCATGCAGTTTCTCGAACTTTTCGGCATATTCATTCGGAGACAGGGAGCTCGGCTTCGGGTCGTGTGCAAGGCCTTCACGGCCAGTAGGTGTGCCCAAGGCAAGAGGCATGACGGAGTAAGCAGCGCCACAAGGCGGCGAGCGATCCTTGTGAAGAGAGGAAAAAGCCTGCTCGATGGAATTCTCGGAGATTGCTGCAGGTGTGGATTTCCTCTAGTCAGTGTAGATTGGCAAGTCAGGTGAGGGACTATGTTCCAGACCTTGGTGTGTGGTGCGGTGCGGAGCGTAGAACCCAGACGAGTCTGGGTCAAACGAGTAGTAGTCGT
This sequence comes from Rhodotorula sp. M30-05A-2, assembly GCA_023628275.1. Classification (NCBI taxonomy): domain Eukaryota; kingdom Fungi; phylum Basidiomycota; class Microbotryomycetes; order Sporidiobolales; family Sporidiobolaceae; genus Rhodotorula; species Rhodotorula sp. M30-05A-2. The sequence continues at coordinate 199,308 of JAMALC010000005.1, read as the reverse complement.
GGGAAGCGTGCGCCATCCTGCTCGCAGTATCGGTGCCTGGATGGTTGAGTATGTAGGCCGAGCAAGTGCAATGTGCAATCGCTGCGGCTGCCTGACCCGAAGGTGCGAAGATGTAGGAAACCAACGTAGCAGGTGTCGAAACCAGCCCATGTCCATCAAGCGACGCGGTCCGCGGACATGCCGAAGCGGTTCGAGCGCCGCCACACTGACTTCCCCCTCTTGCAAGCGCCAGGAGCACATATGTAGTACCTGCAAGTAAGTTACAAAAGTAGCGCCAAGGAGCAAAACCGGGTAAAGGAGATACAGCCTGACGAGCGAAAAAAGACAACCTTGACCAGAACGGGCCGCTTGGGCCAGTGAACAACACCAAAGGAACAGCCGAGCAGTAGGAGCGACATAATAAGACGCGGAAGGTGATCAGAGCTTGGCGCGCACCGGGGTGGCATCAGGCGAAGCGTTCGCGACGGCGGAAGCGACTTGGTCGAGTTTTTCGCGCTCTTGAGAGAGGACGCGGAGCGCGAGGTAGGCGCGGTCGAGGTCGCCGCGGACTGTAAGGCGCTGTGTGCTTAGTTGACTGTGAGTATCGGAAGTGCGAGCTTGGGAGGGTACGCAAGCAAACGGCTGCGCGCGGCCAGGCTCAGAGAGAGCGCGCATCAAAAGGCCCGACACACCTTGGCAGCGTAGAGCTTTTGCGGTTGCAGCTGCAAGGAGAAGATTGGTCGGATCAGAGACTGGCTTAGAAGGTGGCTAGAGCTGCAGCCGGCTCCCAAAGCGGACTTGAGACCCACCTTGCCGATTGCGAGTCCGACGAGGTCGCGGTCCGAGATCTTGATCGTGACGTCCGGCTTGAGCGGCGCTTTCTCTTCTGCCTTGAGACTCGCGACGCGTCCGCGTTTCTGCGTACGGGAAAGACGGGTGGTCGCACAGACGACGGCGTCAGCGCATTCCTCCCGAGTCGCTTGCACAAAGACGAGTGCCTGAAATGCGCACCTTTACATCCAGATACCACCTCGCCTGATCCCCTTGCTTGTTGCAAACGTCGAACAAGTAGACGGTCCGGACTGCGCGCAGGAGCTGCTTCTTGGGCGTCGCGGTCGAGTTGTCGAGGACGGCGGCGATCAGGGCCATGACGCGCGACGTCTCGAAGCCGGGCACGACGATGGTCGGGTCGGATAGAGCGGCCTGGAGGAGTCGATACGAGGGCAATATGCCCGTGTAGACGCAGCGCGTGAGCCGTTTCGTCGAGTCGGGAGCATGTGGGGGGAAGAGAGCGATGAGAACGAGCGAGCTGGATAGCGGCAGCGGGAGGACTTGACGAGATGCGCACGCACAGTGACCAGCTTGTCGTCCATCGCACCCTCGCCCATCCTTCGTCACCGTGGTCGAGTGCAAGGAAGAGTGAAGGGAAGGTGGGGAAAAGCGGGACGTGCACGTGAGGCACAGCAAGCTCACGCCGTACACCCTGTCGGGGCGCTGTAGTCTATCCTTTCCAGCCCTGTTGACTGCGTGTGGCTGTTACAGCAAGTCCGATGGCCTCTCTTCTGTCATCTGACTCGACTCGACTCGCGAGCTTTCAGGCGACAGCAGCGAAGAAATTATCTTCTCGGAAGAGCCATGCTTTGCAGCGCTTGGTGTTCTGCAGAAGAAGCCTGCGCTACTGAGGCCCACCTATCTGGCTCTGGAAGGCATGAACCCTCGGGTACCGCTGCTTTTGCATTTAAGAGTCACTACTCTTGTGCTGGACCTTCTCGTTTCGCCGCCGCTTTCCGTTCCGTTTACTCACTGCGCTCTACGCACTCGGCAAGCTAGACGAGCTGCAAAGGACAATGGCAAGGCATATGCAAGAGCCTTGAAGCCAGCTGCCGCTCTTTCTGAAAGACGGCACTCAGAGGGGAGAGAGGCTGAGGAGGCAGTAGCAGAACCGAAGCAGCTTGCTTGTGTGTTCCGTTTCCAGCTGGATATCTTGCAAGTGATAATCAAATCACGGACATACTATATTGCTATTGTTCTCACCAGGAAAGATCATGTCCATGTGTGCGAAAACCAGGAAAGAGCAGTTCGGCATCATGAACAGACAAAGCTCCCGCAGTATCTGCAGTGGAGTTAGAGCGGGGAGAGTGTGCCAATGCTGTAGATGGAAGGTCGGGATCTGGCAGGAATGCATAATAATCATGCTGCTGACTGGGTATGGAATCACGAGTGTGCGGAACAAACCGCTCCGGCTCATTGGCTGGGAAAGTCGCGGGATTTGAAGAGGTCGAAGAGAGCGTCGCGGGATGTTCAGTTTCGGTTTGTAACACCATATGTGATGGCGCAGTCCTAGCCTGAGGTATGCATGCTGCCACTGTGTCTGGACAGGGGGATTGAGGACTGTATGGCTGCAGCTGGGGATGGCCATGTTGCAGTGAAACACTAATGTCAATGGCAAGATCTGTGCTCAAAGCTTCATTGTGTCAACTCACCGGATGGAACACCAAAGCTGTATCAGGGGCAGTGCTTGATAAGAACACAGGCAGAGGCTGCTGTGACTGGAGACCTGTTGGAGCCCTTGCTGCCGAAAGGTCCCCTGACAACGCCTTCTGCCGCCTTGATTCCTTAGCTGTGTGTCTCTTTGTTGCCTCCGGGATACGGTGCTCTTTCAGCCACGGTGCATAAGCTGCTCAACATGCCCACTTGGAAAGGTCAGGCTCTTCACACTGCTTTTTGTGTTGGGCTATTGACTGACTATCAAGGGCGTGCTGCCGGGTAAACAGCTCAGTAGTAAGCTGTAAAGCAAAATAACATTATTGACTGGCAGTACTGGTCATCTGTAGAAGTGCGCACCCAGTGAAAAGACACATTGAGTGTCAGAGTGTTGAGGTACTTGCTGAAATCTTGTAAGGTTCCCGTCGATTTTGTAGGCTTGAGGACGGTGAGGCTGATATCTGCTTTGCTCAGCCAGCATTGCGCTATACCACTTTTCGGCTTGCTTTCGAAGACGTTTCACTGTCCAAGTGTTCTTCATCTCTGCCTCATCCTGCTCCCGCTGTATTTGCTCAGTTGCCAGTGTGACCAGCCTGCCAGCTATGTTGTCGAATCGACCAAGAAGTCCAGCATTTCGCAGGTCATGTTGATCAAGAACAAGCTGTTCGAGCGGCTGCATGTCGCGCGTGATAGTGTCAAGTATTGAGTGAAAGTTTCAGTAGTGGTTGGAGATCAATCACATAGTAGCGATAGTAGCGACTTGAGGAATCGGAGTCACATACCCAATGAAAGGGAGTACCAAGCTGCATCTTGTCAATGGCCTCCTCAAGCTTGAAAAGCCGCACACTGTTGTGCTCTGGCACTGCTGGGGCCAACCTGGCTTTGAACTCCGGTTTTGTCACTGTCCTCTGCCATTGGTGAGCAGCAGCAAGCGCCTCCCCTGTCTGACTTTGTATCTTTGCACATGCCTCTTTCTCCAGCCACAAGATACGCTCCTCCGCTTTTCTGTACAGGCGATGGACCTCGTTTGTGTAAGATGCGGAGGTCGGGAAGGCGGCTCGAGCTGTCGGAGCGGGAGCTCGGTGAGAGCTGACAGCATCTTGTGGCCTGAGGTGGGCAAGAAGAGCAGTGAGATGGGGGCTCACATGCTGCCAGCAAGGGCATAACCTTACGCATTGCCAACGTGTCGAGAAACGTGCGCCATCGATTTGTGAGCGCGGTGAGCTGAGCGCGGACCCGCCTCACCTCCAGTAGGCGGAAAGAGAGGTGCACACACCAAATTGTGAACCTAAAAGGTAGCACACAAGTTCAGGAGGCAGAGGTGGAGCGCCTAAGGAATGAGCTTTAGAGCGAGTGACGGTCGACGATGGACGATGCGGATCCGCGGACAAGCCGGACAGAAAGCGGCGCGAGCGAGCGCCAACGTCTGTTCCGTTTCGCTCCCCGTCGCTCCCGGAAAGCTCACGTTTCAAAAATGATAAAGGTCATAGTAGAGAGGACGCTGACGCCGGAAGAGCCCGTGGGCTTGCGGTGCGGAGGCTCGAGCTGAGAATCAAAGAAAGGGCTTCATGGTCACCCAATTTGCAGAAGAGTGATCCCCTTGGGTTGCCAGACTTAGAAGTCTTAGGATTTAACGTAAGGCACCCAGAGCTCTGAAGGTTAGGACAAAATTATCTGTAGAAGGGTTAACCAAAGTCTGTGCTAGCTACTCTGAAGGCAAATGGTCCCTGCAAAAAAAGGGATGGGTGCTGCCCGTGGGAGGTGTGAGTGAAAGAGAAAGTGTACACACTGACACTGTACATCCCTTGTGCATTGACAAAGGAGGGTGCTGTAATAGCCTTGTACTCCGGGAGGGGCGGGGCAGTGAGTCCGGCCAAATCTGTAATTCGCCGAGCGTAAGAAACTCGGGGGTTTTCGATCCGTTGTCTCCCAATTTCTCAAGACATTCTGTCTTATAGCCCCTGAAATGAGCTGCGGGGTATAATCACGGCGGTGGAGTTGAAAGTATAAAGGGGACCCCGGAAAGTACGAGGAGGAGAGCTTCAAGTGTGTCTCTCAATGGTATTTACACTTTAAGGAAAACAAGTCAAAGAAAGGTTCTTGTATTTGATTCCTCAACTGAATAAGGGGTCAACTACCGTGAATTCAAGATCCAAGTCATTGTTGCATATCATTGATAAGGGAACGGGGAACTGTGGTGGATGCCATGGCTGCCAGGAAAAAGCATGCTGTTTGGGTGTCCAACTTCAAGGGGAGAGGGGTAGTCACTGTGGACTTGATTGTGATCAAAGATGGTTGGGTAGGAAACAGGCAGCTCGGAGATATGTGCATGTGCACCGTGACCATTCTGCTCTTGAGGCATGAGGTTGAAATTGATCCCTGGAAACTGCTCTCCAGCTTGGAGGGGAGGGACCCCTTCCTCTTGGTATGGCTGTTGATCATAGGCCTGTTGAGTCAAGTCTGGCATCAAGTTGTATTGAGGGCCAAAGTCATGGAAAGGTGGTGCGGCAAAGGGACCTGCAGCATAGAAATGTGCATAATCCACCTCTGGGGGATCTGCTGGGTTGGATTGGTGGAGTACCAAAGGTGGAGGTGCATCCCTAGTTTCGGGAGTATATGCTGCTGTGTGGGCATAGGTGCACTGTGGCTGACGAAACAAAAACTGCCGCACGTGAGTGGTGTGACTGGTGGTGTAAGAACTTCATTGTGCTATCTCACCGTGAATGCTTCTGGATGATCCATACCAATGAACCCAAAGATGCCACTGGGAGGGATTTGGGGGAGTGGCTGCTGTCGCAGTGACATGAGGTGTTGCTCTGACTGGGTACCACCCGAGGCTCCTGCTGCTGGAAGACTTGAAGGACATTGTCTTTGCCTTGCTGCAACCTGTGTGGACATTGACATGGGCACATGCCCCTTTCTAAGGTGTTTTTTCCTTTGAGATCGGTGTAGGAGACGCCTTTCCAGATCCAGATGTTCCGTCAGACGGCTTTCCAGACGTTCCGTCAGACCAGGCTGAAAAGCTGGTCAAAGTATTCAAAGTAAGGCTGGTTATACCCATTGCTGTTTGAAACATACTGACTCACTACCGTACGGCTTCCGCCGGTCAAACAAGGTGCTGGAGGGCTGTAGATGAAAGGACATCGGTGATCTGGCAGAGAAGAGACATCTGCCGCACCTGCTCACCCAGTTGAATGATTTGGTGAGTGTCAGCATGTCAAGGTACAGACTGAACAACTCCAGATTCTTGTTCAAGGTGGTGTTGGGTGTAGGCCTGCGAAGCCAATACTTTGCCCCCTTTTCCAGCATCTTTTGGTGCCAATCCTTTGCCCCTCTTTGACATTCTTCTACTGCCACAAGCGTGTCTTGCGCAGCCCGATCCTGCTCTTGCTGTATGCGTCGGTCTGCCAAGAACGCCAGCTTGTCCACCGTACCTCTGAAATGGCCAACCAGTCCAGCTTTTTGCGGGTCTGGCTGAACCTGTATGAGCTCTTCCAAAGGCTATGTCACATACATGCGCAGACACACAAAAGTCAAAAGGTTTGGCGTTCAACTGTGAAAGAAGGAACATTCACATACCCAATGAAGCGGAACATCAAGCTGCATGTCATCGAGGTCCCTTTCAAGCAGAGAACGCCGTGTCTGTACACACTGTGGTCTCCTCTGGCCAACTTGGCCTGGAAGTTTGGTGTCATCACAGTGCATTGCCACTGGTGGGTATTGGCAAGCTCCCTTTGGGCCCACTGCCGGGCTTTTTCAGTTGCGGCCTGTTGGAGCCGCGATATTTTCCGGGATGCCTTCTCTGCCAGCCTGTGGACCTCTTGTCTGTACTCTGATGCAAGCAGAGACTCGGCAACAACGGCAGCAGTGGTAGATGTAGTGGCAGGGGCATGGAACGCATGAGGGGCTGCCCCAGGAGCGTCCGCCATTTGTCTCGAGCCCCGGATCGCAGGCCGCGAGAGACTCGGAACCGCGGAGCCAATTCTCCGAGGGCGGAAAGACGGCGAACGGAAACTCAAGGGTAGCGCAAGAGTCCAAGAGGCTGCGAACGACATGGGCGCCAGAACCCCGAGGCTGGCGAGGCCGGCGAGGAGCGCAAGAGGCGCAAGTCCGCGGACAGGCCGGGCATCGGGCGGCCTCGCGTACGCGAGCATCGCGTGCTCGCATCGAGCGCAGTCAATGTGGAGATACCCACACAATGTGGGCAAAAGCGAAGGGAAAAGGTGGTATGTACATCGGAAGAGCGGCCGGCGTTGCCAAGCGGATGTTCGAGCTCACCGGTGGCAGGCTGCAGAGATTGCTTCGTCGGCGGAACGTTTGCGCTTACGAGACACAGGATTTGCTTCCAGAATTGGCCATCAGACATTTTACTTACCTTCACCAGTACAGCGAGTGATATACATCCACAAAAAAAGAAACGCAGGCGCTCCTCAAGATGTCAACTTTGTCGCGGCTCCCCTCTCGCGCGTTCTCACTCCCTCGCTTCACTCTCTCGCACAGCTCTGCAGTCACAAAGGGCGACATGCCTGGAGGAGCTCTCGCCGCCGACCGCTGGCTTCACGACCGCGGCCTGAACGTCGGCCGCCTGGATAACGCGACCGACACCATGTTCGTCCCGAGTTCGTCGAACCCGGCCTCGTTTGCGACCTGCCAACGGAGCCCAGCGAGGCCGTCAATCAAAGGGTGGAAGCCTATCGGAACCTCGACGAGTGTGACCCTGCCCAGCCGAGGCAGTACAAGCGCCAGTCTGGACCGAACCGAACAGATGACCAATGACCGCGAGCACGCGTCGGCGACGAGGGGAGGCTCGGATGGGCGCGCGGGTGCTGGCGCCGGAGAGTACGAAGTGCAATGCACAGGTGAGTGAGGTCTCGAGAAGCTCGCTTTCCCCCTTCTGACCAGTCGGAAAAACCTCGTCTCCACAGATTCCGAGCTGCCATCGCCACTCGATCTCGTCCCTCGCAGCCTGCGGACGTCGGAAACTTCGCGGAAGAGGAAAGCAGGCGATGGTAACCTCGCAGTCGAGTCGAGTTCGCTTTCGAAGCTGCGCAAAACCGGAGACAGCGTGCGGCAGCTGCGGCTCGAGACGAAACGGAATGAGCTCGGCATCTTTTTCCCCGAACCAGCAGAGCGCAGCCGCCAGCGCACCGATACCAGGAGCGGCGTCTACACTGCCGATCATACCGCGACTGGACCATTCGGCGCGTCTTTGCCAGACCAAACCCGTTCGCTCGCAGGGCGGCAAAAAACCGAAATCGTTTGGCATTCTTTCGACACTACTTTGAATCCCGGCGAAGATGACATGTTTGCAGAAGCCCCCTCTTCCTCGTCGTCGCAGCACCCCATCCTCAAAGCGGACGCTTGTGGCGGCACCCGCGCTGCGCCTCGTTCGCCGATGTTGCCAGAAAAGACTCTTGACGCCTTGACCCTACCGCAATCAGGATGGCAACACTTGCTCGGCCGTCACAAACCACACGAACTGCAGATTCTCCAGCCGCCCGCGATCCCTCAGCCAGTTCCGACGGGCGGACCTGACCAGCTCGACCCTGGCACCACACCTTCTCACCCGGCGCTCCCGACTTGTCCGCCCTCAACAACCGCCGGGCATCCAGCAGAGCATCCCTTGAATGATGAGCGCGAAGACGAAGAAATCGAAGAAAACAACACGCCGGAAGCGCCGGTGCCACCGCCGCAGCAACCCGCTCAAACCGCACCGCAAAAGAAGAAAACCAAGAAGAAGAACAAGAAGGAGCAGAATCAACAGCTTCCGCTCCCGACCGACGATGGCGCGAGCCTCTCCCGCAAACAAAAGAAAGCTCGAGCGCGTCAAGCGAAAAGACAACGACAAGCAGCGTGCCGCCGAGCTCTTGACCGAATCGACGCGTTCGAGCCGACCGCGGAAGACGACGAGCGTCTGCAATCACTGATGGCGAACCCGCCGCTGTGGGTTGAAGACCTCGAAGGGACACAGGCGCTCTTGAAGCGGTTCGCAAAGATCTGCGGTGGCAAAGCTTGAATCCGAGATGGACGCTTCTTTCCGTAGCAGCTTAGCTTGTAAGGTCAAAACTTCCGGTTGCATTCGCGTTGCGTCCGTCCGAAGCTCCTGCGAGACACGCGCTACTCCTCGTCCGCGTGTTCCGAGATGGCATCGAGGCCTTCTTCCTCCTCGTCGTCGTCTTCATAATCCTCGTCGCCAAACTCGTCTCCTTCCCATTCCTCCTCTTCTTCCTCGTGCTCCCCCGGTTGCTGCTCTTCCGCAGCACTGTCGGCATCGCTACCGGCGTCGCTGGCGTCGGAGTCGTCTTGAGCCGGCACCGCGGGCGCAGGAGCCGTCGGCGGCGCGACTCCGGCAAAGCTGAACGCTGGCTTTGGTGTCGTGGAAGCGGTGCCGGTCGAAGCCGGAGGCGCACCGAAAGAGAAGCTGGTCGAAGCCTTGGCAGCAGGCGGAGGCGCGGTCGGAGTAGAAGACGCGCCGAAAGAGAAGGAAGGCGCCGGCTTGGAAGGAGTCGTCGAGCTGCTGGCGCCGAATCCGAAATTGCCGCCGAACGCAGGCGCCTTCGAAGCGGGAGGCGCAGCCGGTGTCGATGTGCCGAAAGAGAAAGAAGGCGCCGATGTCGCAGTCGCTGCGGGCGTCGTGCTCCCGAACCCGAACGAGGACGAGGGCGGAGGAGGCTTGACAGGCGTTGCTGTCGGGGTCGTGCCGAACGAGATCGAAGCCTTGTGAGGAATGGATGCGGGGAGAGCCGGTGCACCAAGAGAGGGCGGCAGCTTGGGCGCAGGAGCTGGCGATGCCACCGGAGTGGAAGAAAGGCTGATAAAGTTTGCCGGTGCCGAAGCCGACTTGGCCGGAGTCGTCGTTGCGAGACTTGACGGCAAGGGACCCCAATCAAAGCTCGACGAAGCGGAGGGCGGCGGAGTGCCGTTCGACTTGAGCTGTACCGCTCCGGCATGCGTGCGCAAGGACTGCGTGCGCAATCCCCGCGAGCCCGATGTCGCCAACGACGATGAAGGAGGGGAGCTGGCAACGGGCGTCGCAAACGAAATGGACGGAGCTGCCTTCAAGTTCAAAGAGGGGAATACCGGGGGCGGGGTAGCGGCAGCTGAACCCAGAGATGCGGTGGCAGGTTCCGGTCTCGATCCGCCGAGATCGAAGCCGAAAGGAGGCGTCGGTCCCGCTTCCGAGGGCGTCGCAGGTGTCGCATGCGTCGCAGGCGACGCGGGCAACACCGGTTCGGCCTTCGACCTTCTCATGAGCGGCAGCTCGACCGGTGCACGGGTCGGCGAGAAGTGCCTCGGGCGGGGGAGTCGATCGCCGGTGATGGGTCCGTGCGAGAACGCAAGTTGAATCTCGGCACTCGGGCGCGAGAGCTGCGCCGTCTGTGTGCCACAGGCCGTGCGGTTGACGAGCGGCGCCGAGCCACGCAGACTGAGGAGGGCTTTCTTGAGGTTCCCGGCGACTCGCTCGGCACCCAATGCGGCCGCGGCCGCCTCGCTCGCACCTTGGCCGTTTGCGGGGGCGCTCGGTCCAGGGCTCGGCGAACCGGACTGGCGCAGGATGGACGACTGGTCGAGCACAGCTTTCAAGGGCGACATGGCAAACGACGTCTTGCGAGGGGTCGTGGGCTTGTTGCCGCGTTCAGCTACCTGCATACGATGCAGGCGCACAGCGATTTCGTCGAGCTCGAGGTTCTTTTCGGTCGCTGCGACCGTGATGTTGCGCATCGCGCGTTGGATCGAGTCGAGGGAAGGCGCTCTGCGAGGAAGAGAGGCTTCGTCAACGGCGTGACCAGAGAAAAGAAGCACCAATCCAGATACGCACTGCAGGGTAGTCTGTCCAAGCTTTTCCTTCGCGAGTCGCTTCTTGAGCGAGAGCAAGTGTTCCTCGAGCTGCTCGATCTTGGCGCGGACAGCCTGGGCAGGAAAAAAAGAACAGTCAGCCGGCGCACACGCGAGATAACCGAGGACTGAACCCACCTCGACCTGGTGACGAATCTTGCGCTGATTCTCGGTTTGTTCCGGTCCAAGTTGGCGGACACGGACCAGCTTGGCGAACGCTGGATCGGAGCGCGCACGGAGGAAACGAGAAGCTTCTTCGCGCTTCGTCTCAGCTGCCGAGATGTGGAGAAGTCAGCAATTGTTTCGCGGCGGGGAAGGAAAGCAAGCGCACCCTTGAGGATCTGGCTCTGCAACTCGGTGATCCTCCGCTTCTGAGCGACCGCCGCAGCATGCAACGCCTCGACACCCGGCTGCGCCTCTCGCGTGAGCTGCTTGAGCTTGTCGACGTCGCCGAACGACCAGTGCTCCGCATCGAGTTGCGGTCGACTGTCTTTCGTGAGCGGAGGATGGCAAGGCCGTCCAAGCCCAGCAACAAAGTCTTTGATGATCCCGCTGTTCTTGCGAAGCTGCGGTATGGACGCGCGAGAGAGTCAGCACAGAAATTCGGGAGGACTCGGCACGAACTGACTGACCAGTTCAAAGTCTTGCTGCACGCCGAGATACGCCTTGAGGAACTCGCCGGCCATGCCTTGCTCGGTCACACCGGGCGGCTTGGCTTGGCCGGCGGCGATCAGCTGGGAGCCAAGTTTCGGCACAGGTGTGCTGGCAACCGAAAGAGCCCGAGGCGCTGCCGGTTCGACTGGCTTGGCTGCAGGAGCTGGGGCCGGCACCGCAGGCGGTTTCGGAGCGGGAGCGGGCGAAGGAGCCTGCGACTTGGTCGTGGTCGAGGGTACTGGCAGAGCTGGAGGCGTACTCGCTTTTGGTGCACCGGCGACATTGGTGGCGGGCGAGGGCGACGGAGCGGCGGCGGGTGCACCGAAAGAGAATGAGGGCTTGGACGCCGGTGCGCCGAGCGATCCCGCAGTCGGCGCAGGCGATGGCGTAACTTTGGCGGGCGCGTCCGAGAAGCTGGGCACCGCAAGCGGCGGCGCCGAAAGCGGAGAGCTCGAACGCGGTGCAGTCGAGGTAAAGTTGAGGAATGCTCCGGGGGATTTGCTCGTTGTCGGAGAGGGCATCGGAGGCGTAGCGGGTGCCAGACTTGAAGCGGTCTGATGTTGTGCCGAAGGCGGTGGCGCAAAGCTGAAAGATGGCGGTTTCGGTGCGTCGGCGGGCGGCGGAGCGAAACTGAAGCTGGGAGCCTTGACGGGCTCCGGCGCTTTGGTCGCTTCCGGCTCCTTGACTGCGGTTGGCTGCGACGGAGTGGGCGACGGAGGAGCCGGGCTCAGGCGAGAGAGCAAGGATGGCTGTCCGCTCGGCGCCACTGCAGGCGCAGTCTCTTCGCCACCCTCGCTTTCCTCCAGCTCGTCGCCGCTCGCACCCTCTTCCTCCTCCTCCTCCTCCTCCTCTTCTTCTTCTTCCTCCTCTTCCTCGCCCTCTTCGCCAGTCGCGCCGTCGTCCTCGTCCTCCTCGGCGTGCTCCTCCTCTTCATCCTCGCTGCCCGGCTCTTTGGCACCGAGGCGACTCAGCAGACTGCCCTCGCCGCTCGACCGAAGCTTCTCCTCGGGAGGACTGCTCGCAAAGCCAAACAAGCTCTTCGTCGTGTCCTTGGGCTTTTCGACCTTCGGCGAACTGGCAGCCGGGATCGAGACCGGCCCGGGCGCAGATGCGGTGGCGGAAGTTGTCGCTGCCGGCGACTTGGGCGCGAACGAGAAAGTCGGTTTTGCGTCGGCCACGGCAGACTCGGTGGCGGGCTTGGCGGCGGGTGCAAACGAAAAGGCAGGTTTCGATTCGGCCTTGGCGTCAGTTGCGGCGGCGGCGGGAGGAGTCTTCGGCGCAAAGGAGAAACCGGTCGAGGAAGTTGAAGGCGACGGCGTCGCGGCCACTCCAAAGCCGAAACCCGTACCGGTCGAAGGCGATTTGGCAGGCGCAGCTGCGCCGAACCCGAAGCCGGACGACGATCCTCCTGCAAAGGCGCCAAAGCCTTCGGCGCCTGTCGACTTCGGGAACGCAGCCGAAGAACCGGACGGCGCAAAGGAGAAGGCTGGCTTCGGCGGCGCGGCAGGCTCCGTCGTTGGAGACTTTTCGGCGTCCGTTCCGTCCGACTCAGCGCCCGAGTCATCCGAGTCTTCGTTCGATTCCTCCTCCTCAGAACCTTCATCGTCCTCCTCCGCGTCGTCTTCTTCCTTTGATGGCTCCTGTGCTATATCGCCTTCCGTGGTCACCGGTGTCGAGGGAGCATCGTGCTTCCGCTCGCCGTCCTTCGCGGCGGGAGTCGACTTTGGCGCGGCAAACGCGCCGAACCCGCCAGCAGCAGTACCGCCGAAACCGAACGCCGACCCACTCGGCTTCTTCTCCTCAGTCGCGGCAGGAGACTTGGCTGGCGCAGGCGCGAAGGAGAACGCGGGAGGTGGAGGCGCGGGGACAGGGGCGGGGGCAGGCGCAGTCGACGAGTCGTCTTTCGCGGGCGTCGACGGCGCCTCGTTCTCCTTCTTCGGCTCGTCCGCCTTGGCGACAGGCGTGGCAGGTTCGGCCGGCTTTGCCGGCGTCGCCGTCTCGGGTGTCTTGGGCGCGAACGAAAACGTCGGTTTCTGTGGTTCGTCGCCACCTTCCTTCTGGGCAGGAGGTGCCGCAAACCCGGCAAACCCTCCACCACTGGACGTTCCAAACGCCGACGTGGCAGGCTTCGTCTCCTGCGAGGCCGAGGCCGAGGCCGGACTCTCGACTTTTTTCGGCTGTTGACCAAAGCTGAACGGGCTGCTGCCAAAGGGAGAAGGCGTCGACCCAGTCGCAGCAGCTCCGAACCCGAACGCCGGTGGTTTTGCAGGCGCCGCAAGTCCAGGCGTCGCAGCAGTCGAAGAGACAGCAGCAGCAGCAGCAGCGCCAAAGACGCTCGTGCCGAGTCTCTGCGACGACGGCGAAGCCGACGACGTCGCTCCAAAGCCGAGACTGCCGAACCCGCCACTGAGAGACTCGGTTGCCGGCGCAGTATCACGTTTCGGCGGACCCGCCTTCTCCGCCTCGCGGACGCTCTGACCGAAATCGAGGCCCGTCTTGGTCGGTTCCAAATCGGGCGGTTCGTCCACGCGCGGTTTCGCCGAGGAGTCGTCGTCGTCGTCCATCCCGCCCTCCTCGTCGTCCTCATCGTCTGATCCTTTAGCGCCTCGCGTCGCCGTAGGAGCAAACGAGAATTTGGGCGCTGTCGTCGTCGTCGTTGAGGAAGACGAAGGCGACGCGGCGACGGTTCCGCCCGATCCGAACGCAGACGCCGTGGCACCCGCACCAAAGACCGACTTGCCCGGCACCGCAGCAGCAGCACTGCCGCCACCGCCGAACGCGCCAAACCCTCCCGCGGCAGGTTTCGCAGCCCCGAAAGCAGCAAACCCTCCCGACGAAGGCGTAGTCGTAGTCGCGCCTCCACCAAAGGCAGGCGCCGACCCGAACGCCGAACCGGATCCAAACGGCGAAGCCTTGGGCGTCGTCCCCGCTGCAGCGGCTCCAAAACCGCCGGCACCGCTCGCCGTCTTGGAAGCGACGGATCCAAAGGCCGAGAAGCCGCCCGAGGACGGGACCGCCGCGAATGCTGATCCCGCTGCCGGGGTGGTTGCCGTCGCACTCGATACTGCGGGCGTGCCGCCGAAGGGCGTGCTCGTGGTTGCGGACGAGCCGAAGGCGCCAAACCCGCTGCCGAGCGCAGGTGTAGTACCGAATCCAGACGTAGAACCAAAAGTCGGTGTTGACGAGGTAGTCGAAGCGCCAAAGGCAGTCGAGCCGAACGCGGACACGGGCGGTTTCGAGGGCGCGGCGCTGGACCCGAACGCGGGAGGCGTCGACGCTGCTCCGAACGCCGAAGGCGCAGCGAACGCTCCAAAGGCGGTCGGCTTCGATGCCGCCGTCGACGCGGGCACCGGTGATGGTTTCGCCTCGACCTGACCGACCGCTGCCGTATCCTCGTTCTCTTGCGTCAACACATCCCGACTCTTGATCATCCCCTCGTACTTGCCGTTCGCGCGCTCATTCTTAAAAGTCCAATAGACGAGCGCTCCCCGACTCGTATAGACCAACACGGCGGGGTCCCCTCCCTGTTCCGCCGAGAGGTCCAGCTCGAGCGCGAGAGGGCAGGCATCGTCGCCCTTGTCACCAGTCGGCATCGTTGGGCGAGTGTCTTCGGGGAGGGTGAGAGTTGCCCATCCGTTGGAGGGCGAAGTGGGCGAGTAGGCGGCGGCTTGCGCGAGGACGCCGATGTCGGCAGAGGGGGCGTTGACCATCACGAGCAGGTGCTTGAACGGTTCCCTGTGAGAGACGGCTCGAAATCAGCAAGTGCGGAAAGAAACAAAGAGTCAGAGGGAAAATCCCCCACCAATTCCGGAATCGACCGACCCATCGTCGTCCCTGCCGTCCCATCATCCCAAACGGCAGACACGGATCCGCAAACTTGGTATAGCTCATCTCCTGCCCCGCCTTTGTAATCACGTACACCTCATCCTCCTGATCGACGTCGTCTTCGCTCTTCGTTCGAGGTTTCGCATACGTCGCGAGAAAGACGTTGTTCTCGAGCCATTCGACGGAGCGGACTTCGAAAGTACCGGGGCTGGATAGGTCGGCCGGAGCGGGAACGAGCGCTTTTTGCTCGCCTTCCGGGGAGAGTTGGACGATCGTGCCGGATGTGGTTCCGACGGCGAGTTGCTTGCCCTTGACGGACCAGCAGGCGGAAGTGGCCGCGAGATTGGAGGGGAAGGTAGCATAGACGGCCGAAGTTTCGAGGTTGAAGATGGTGAGAGGCGCGGCGGCGGACGGAGCGAGGACCGCGAGGAGGGGCGAGTCGGGAGCCGGATTCGGGCAGAGGTCGATCAGGGATTCGCCCGCGACGAGGGGTGGCAGCGTCTTCAGCGGAGCGCTCTGCATCAAAAGTTCGGGAGAGGTCACACAACCGCCCCAATTCGAAACGTCAGTCGTTGCGCAAGGGAGCCCAAGAGCGAGCGAGAGCGCGCACCTGTCCCTCGACAAGTGACTTGAGTCTCCACACGGCGACCGACCCGTCTCTCAATCCAGCCACGACGAGTTTCTCTCCCATCGCGAACCGCAAAAAGTCGACTGGAGCCGCGGTCGGTACATGCAGGGAGGGGTCGACTTTGGGCGTGTCGTGAGGGGACGCGGACCGCACCGTCGAGCGCAGAGTCGGCAGCGAGAACAGTCCAAAACCTGCAGCGTGTTACGGCTACAGTCAGCCCTTCGCCCCAGCGTGTGTGTGTGTGTGTGGAGCAGCGAACTGACCGCCTTGGCTCGAAGCGGCGACGAGCCATCCAAAGTGATTGCTCACGGCGAGCAAGTGGCCCGGTTCCGCCGTACAGGGCTTGTCTTGATCGAAAAAGGTCTCGCTCAGGCGCAGCGTCGCGCCCTTGACTGGCTGCGTCAGCGTCAGGAACTGCGTGCGTCCATCCCGAGAGAGCGAGGTCAGCTAGCTGTGTATAGAGCGCACGATGGGGAGGCAGACTCGCCTCGGTGTCCTCTTCTAGCGCTTCCATCGTCGCCTTGCTCTCGACTCCTCGCAAGCTGTACGTGCGCGAGAGCAGCGAGAGATGTTGGCTGAAAGAGAGAACGCGGAACCGGAACTCGCAGCTTTCAGAGTGGTCGACAGCCTCAGCGAGTGTAAAGGCGTTTGTACGGGCTTAGCCAGAAGACAGTAGAACTTGTCTTATCGGGCGGCAGCTCGGAATCGAAAATTACGCTAAAATCGAAAGTGACCCCCCGAAACCGAGTGTCCTCCCTCCCGCCTCTCTACGGCAGTACAGTTTCCAAGTTCCAAAGACGTTGAGACGTATCCGGAGTAGATACGTGATGTCGGGAGGAGTGTGAATAAGTGCGCAGGAAGGGAGAGACACGGCGGCGGCTTATTGCAGTTTCGCCACGCTCGTGTCGACAAAGTCTTCGAGGTTCCAACCGGTGGAGGGGTCGGACAAGACACCGGCAGCGACCAGAGTGCTGTACGTTCACGTGCACCGTTTTCACGAATGCAGTCGAGTCAGCAATCGTGCAGGACAGGACAGTCAAAACTGCAGCGAGAATCGGGCGAGAAGAGAAACGCACCTCAGCGTCGACTCGACCATGCTCTTGCTAATCTCGTTCACCTCCCCCTTGGGATACTCGACCTGCTTCAACCAAGCCTCGACGTCCTCCCTCGGGTACTCCCACGTCGTTTCCACAAACTCCTTCGAACTCGACTCACGCGCCTCGGGCGCATCGAACGCGTGGATCGAGGTGCTCAACTCGGAGAGGAACTTTTGCAGCTGCGTGTACTGCGGCGAGGAAGGGGAGAGGGTGGAAGGAGTGGCGACGATCGCCCAGCTGTGCCAAGGGGTTGGGACGTTGCCGATGAAGCGGACTTCGTTCAAGTAGGGCTGCGGGCGGCGCGAGCAAGCCGGTGTGAGCACGAGGCACGAGATTCAAGCGGCAGATTTCTGAGGTACCTTGGTCGTAAAGTGCTCCCACATCTGTTCCAAGTCCGCGCGTAGTCAGTAGACTGTCTCGACAACTCCGGAGAAAATCAGAAGACTCACGAAAGCGGCTGCTCGCCCGTCATTGACACCATCGCGCAGGTTCTTGAAGCTATCGAGTACTGTACGAGCGCAATCGGACAGTCGATCTCAACGTCAGACCCTGATCCTAGCCAGCTCGGAGGTCAAGATAGTCCTGAAAGTCACGGCGCCGTACCTTCGAACTGGATCGGTTCGACCTTGCCGTCCTTGTCGGTCCAGCCTTCTCGCAGAGCCATGTAGCTGGCCATCACTTGACTTCCACTGCGGGGGGAGGGGTACCGTAAGACTCAGCTCTACACTTCGCACATCGCAGTATGACCGCCACGAACGCACCTGCCAATCCTCGAGACACCAATCTTCTCCCCCCTCAAATCCTCAAGCTTCTGATACTTGCTCTCCTTGCCAACAATGACAGCCCAATTGAGCGGCGAAGTGACATAAGTCCCGACGAGTTTGAATTCGGCAGTTTGTTTCGCGATGCCGGCGATGAGGGATTCGGTCAAGGCGATCGCGACGTCGATCTCGTTCGCTTTCAGGCGAGACATGATCTGGCCCGTGCCGCCTGCGCGCCCATTGTATGGAGGGGTCAGCAGGTCCTGATATGAAGGCAGGCAGCAACGCGGAAAAGAGGCGCCGCTCACTTGGGCATTCGACCAGCTGGATGTAGTCGCTCTGCGCTGCGAGTTGCAGCAGCGGACTACTAAAATGTTCGCGGACGTATCCGATCCGAAGGGCGGCCATTCTCTGTGTTCTGCGAGGAGGGGAGTCATACGAATGAAAGCAAGGAGGGTCAGCATCTGTTTTTTGAGATAGTCGTCGCGACATGCTCGTAGCGGCGACGCCTCCCTCAATGCGCCTCCAGGACGTTGGTATTTAGCTCTTGCTGCGTGTCTAACACACGGCAAACCGCTCCGAGCCAGCGGTGTCCAAATCAGCATCCGACAGGTCCAGCACCTCCACCGCATCTTGCCTCCATTCCGGCCGGTCGAGCGACTGCAGGCTTGGACGTTGTGCCGCGGTCTAGCGGACCAGTACCCCGTGCAGCCCTGTGTAGGCGGGCGGAGGAACCGGGTCTCTGGATCGATGTGGAGCAGCGATCGCAACCGCGCGAGAGGTGAAGGTGACACAGGCGTGCGCCGAGCGGCCAGGGGCATCGGTGCCTAGGACCAATCGAGGACGTCAGACACACCTTGAAAGCTGCAGTACGCTCTCGCAGTGAGCCGTAGCAACGTCAACGTCCGATTCGCTGATGAAGCGACGGTCGAGGTCACGTGCGGCGAATCCGACCTTTGGTGAGACTCGGTGCGCAGCGACTCAACTTGACTCTAATGCGCGCGTGGTTTACTCTTCCCGAAACAGCGCCAGTAGGAGTCTCGATCACAAAGATCCTGCTGCTACTGTATATTGCTGCTGCGCAAACTCTGGGTCGCTTTCGCTATGCGCACCTTTTCTGGCCCGCGCAGTCGGTGGCGCGCGGTCCTTCCGTCCTTGGCTCAAAGCTCAGAGACAGGAGCTTTACACGAACGGCCAAGAGATGTAGGCGTTCTTTTCTTGGCGCGCGGTCTGAGCCAAAAACAAGGGGCGGTGCTGGATCGCTCGGCTTGTCCGCGGATCTGTAGACGTCGGGCGCTTGCCACTCGCTTGCCGGGCTGGATCACCAAGAGCGGGGAGCATCCGGAGGGGCAAGCATTCTCATCAGCGTGCATCCGTGTGCGTGTTTGGTTTTCTGGATTAGTGGCGGCACGCCACTGGCGCCTCTTTTCGGGCTCCGCAGGACCCGCGGCCGGGCACTAGCCGGGGAGGCAACGACGGGGAGGCGGGCGGGACCAGGCTGCGGTCAGGGGAGGCGGGCGGGGCAAAAAGCTCTCACACTTGGCTAGCTTGGTCGAGCGCGCGGGCAAGAGACCGCCAGCGAGCAGCGGTGGTTGGCGGAGGGCGAGGAGAGCGCCTCCGCCGTGACTCCCTGTTTAGATGCTGCTCTCTCGCTTTCGCTCGAGCGGGCGGGAGAATTTACGCTAGAGTATGGTATGCTATCATGACCTTGGGGCGCCCGGCGCGCGTCGTTATGCGCCCCGACGCGCTGCTCGATTCCTCGCAGCGCTCGCGAATAGATCCGAGGCTGAGACGGTGCACGCTGCACGCCCTTGTCCGTCATAGCCACTGATCACGGTTCAGAGATAACACCACCGCTCGTGTTCGACACTCGCGCGATGTCCACCGTTGTCGCCACTAAACAGTACGCCAAACTGGCGTTTCCTGACGGGCCATACGCCGCTGAAGTCCGGGGAATCGTCCAAGCCTGCCACAGCCGATTTGACCTTGTCAAGAGAAGTATACTTGAAGAGGCTAGAACTGTCACTGACGAAACAAGAAAGAGCGCTCATGCTTGGGCACAGCGCGCGCTGGCTCCTGAATCGGTACATCGAATCACCGGCGTGAATCGGTCTCCGATTGAAGCCAAGTTCACTATCCTTGCTATGCAAGTTGCGGACCTCAGCATTGGCAAACAGATCAAATGGCCCGTAAGTCTTTAATGTGCTCTTGAGTCTTGACACGGGCAGTCCCCTGCCAAAACAACTACCTGTTGATTGCCAAAAAAAAAAGCAGACTACAGATGATTTGGTGACCTTGCACCACAGGAATAAAGCCGGACTGCCGTACACAGCCTCGGATTTCGGGCTGAAAGTTAACTGGCTTATACAAAAAGTTGAGGACCACGCAGACAAGCTGTTTCGTTGCAAAGCAACGGAGGTCGTCAAAGCTGAGGAGACCAGGATGCGTGCAGTCCATCGGTGGGAGCGAAGTATGCTTGTCAAGCAAAAGAAGAGCTTTACGGGCGAACCCCCCATATCTTCAACAGGCGTTTCGACGCACTGCGGAGCGCATAAACAAATTCCCCCTCATGAAGCACTCTTCTCTGGTGAGCAGATTCCTCTCTGGAGCGCAGAGAATGGGTCAAGAGTCGCAGACCTCGCTTATTCTAAGCCTCCTTGCTCCGTGTCCTGTCAGCGTGTCAAAGACATTTTTCCGGGTCAAGTTTCGACGGAAACAGCCAAACGCACAAAGCAAAAAAGTATTTCCTACTTTGTCATACCCACAGGCTCGTGATGGCTCTGGGCGCCCTGCAAGCTCAAACCCAGAGAGTCTCAAATGGCAAAGTGGCAACCTTGCTGACTGCAGACTTCTGGCAGGACGGCGTCAAGGGGCTCAAAATGAAGTGTTTCCTTATGCCCCGCAACCGCGTCCTCCTGTTTCAGGTGAGGTTCACTCACTTGGTGCTCAAGTGCTTCTTCTTTCGCCTGGTGCTGCCAGCTGAGCAAACATTGCACTTTCTGCAGCCTTCAGTAGAACACCGGGCTCTCTTGTTTCGCAGGGTTCTGTCTGGCCTCCCGAAGTCTCACCGTCTGATGCCAACATACAGGGGAACTGTCTACAGGCTGGTCCCCATGGTGTTGCATTGCCCAACGGTAACGGTCTGGGTCCTGCGCAGACCCAACGCGGCTGCCATCCTTTTGATTACCCTCGCCTTCCTGGGGGAACTCATCACCATGTGGAAAGTGCCGGTATCCCGGCTCTGCAGCAGGAGCCCGGTGATGCTGCTGTGCAGGGAAGTCTTCACATTTTCGGCCCACATAACCGCTGGCTGTACCCAGCCAATGTCCATCAGCATGACTTGAATGGTTCGAGCCAGCAGATGTGGGGTGGCGATTTCGGTCCCTCTTTCTATCCATACTGACCCTGTAATCAGAAACATCTTGTGTTGTTGACCAATGTCACCTGAGACTCTGCCCATCAAGCTGCATCAAGCGTGATGCGAGGAAGCGAAGAAAAAAAAAAAAGAAAAGAAAAAAGCGAGCAGACCCCAGGTTTTCTCCGGATGCAACCTCCCACACAGCCCTGCCAACCGCAACCAAGCAAACTACAAAGATACCAAGAGCCACAATAGCAATCCGGGCTATAGAGAGAGCAAGACAAGGTAGCGAGCGTTGAGAAGGTCGAAAGATCGCCTTCCCGGCAAAGTCGCAACATACATAGCTCGCACGAAGTGTGGCAGTGTGTTTCCGTGCTCGAATTTCCCCATAGTGCAACTCTACCCACATGCCTGGGACATCACGAGGACCCAGCGCGGAGTGTTCCTCTGGGCACGCGGCCTGAGCTGACGAGGCGGTGCTGGAACCGCTTGGCTTGTCCGCAGATCTGTCAAAGGACCGCTGGCGTTTCCGTCGCTGCTCCTTTCCCTTCTTCCCTTCCGGCCTCCGCTTAAAGACGAGCTTGAACATGTTTCACTCTCTTCCAGCATACAGCGCCGGCAGTGCAACAGGTTCCGCCACCTGGCAAAGCCATGATGGACGTTACGCAGATCGCGTTCAAGACATCGTCAACCAGTGCCACGACAGGATTGAGTCACTCAAGAAACGCATGCTGGTCATGTCTCAGGAGGATACCAATGAGCTGAAGGACGCAGTGTTGGACTGGGGCCAGGCTGTCCTTGCTCCTAAGTTGCAAACCCGTTTAAAGGCGAAAGCTCACTCCGATGTTGACAACCGACTCGATGACCTTGCAAACAAGGTGGCCCGGCTTGACGTTGGCGACACTTTGATCTGGCCTGTGAGTAAATGATGATGTTGTACACGCCCGTGCCGCACCCAACCTTGCTAATTTGGAGGTGATTACTTCCTCCCCAAGCAGACCGCAGACGACTTTATGCACCTGCGTGATCCGCCTCCAGGCGAAGCACTGTGCAACCTTGATGAATTTCATTGGAGGGTCTGGGGTCTCATCCACACCGTCCTCGACAAGGCAGACACATTTTCCCGCGAGGAGTTGGATGCGATCTACAACGAGACCGACTTGATCAAAGGTGATGTTTCGCAATGGGCGGAAAAGATGCGGTGCCCAAACAAGGCACTGGCCTATGAAGACAATCCAGCACTTTACAGCAACAGGTTCATTACACTGAGTGCAGGCATAACGCGATGGAAGACACTGCAGGCTTTTCATGACCGTCTGGTGAGCTCAACAGTTGCAGAAAGGGGAACAAGTGGCTAACCGTTTTTCTATTCTGTAAGCATGTTGAGGATATTTTCCCCAATGGTGTTCCTCTGCCATCAGGTCATCCAAGCCATGCTCATCAACACAGACCAGTGTGTGGGTTTAAAAATCTTCATCAAGTGCATCTCAAATCTTGAGGCACCCTTATTTACCTGACTTCTTGACAGGGGTTGGTGCCACAAACCAATCTTCTGCTTTCGGGCCGCAAGCCCAACTTGCATTCACTCACAGTGCAGTGAATCCCCACCATGCCAGTGCCCCGATTGAGCACTTCTTGCCCAGTCCACAGATACTGGCTCAACCGAGGCAAGTCCATGCAGGATTGAATCTCCCTCGAGCCAGCTTTGTCCCTGTTCCGCATAGAGTTTCAGTGCACCAGGGTGGCAATCGGAATCATGCCAATTTGCCATCATGGCCAATTCACCCAAACAGCCAATGGCCCTCATTCTGATCCAGGTGAGGACCTGAATCCAGCCTGACCTGGGACCTGGTTGCTGTCATTAAGGGGACATAGAAGGATTGGGTGACCAACTCGCAATCTAGGATTGCCTGCTTTGTCACAGCAGTACTTGCTGCGTGCAATGTCCGTCAATCACCATCTTGTCTCGCCGTTTGTTCAACTTCTCTCTGAGTGTGTGGCACCTTTTCCTGTACTTCCTGAGTTGTAACGCTTTGTCATTGTCAGCGGAAGAAAGGAAGGCTCGTTCTTTGGCCTCTACCGAATTCCTGCTCAAGCTTGGACCCTTGAGGCTAGGGGCGTACATCATTGTTTCTCAGCCGTGATTTGTACTAGTACAGTGTAGCGTAACCGAGTACCATTCACTCCCTTGTTGACCGTTGGACAGACTGTCACAGCTGAAGTTTGCATTGTGTTGCCTTGCAAGAGCGGCCGTGCCTTGCATACCTTCCCTCGGGCTCTGGCCCGCACACCCGTTTGGTGGAGCCTGGCCTCAACCGCGATTAGTAAAGACTTGACCCCTTGTCCCCCGAAGGTTATTGAGCTTCGTGGGTCGGCACCGGCTTGTCCGCGGATCCGTCAGAAAGACACCGCCACCGCCAGCACCGCACCCCTTTTTCCCCTTCTTGCCACCCTGGCAAAGCTCATCCAGAATCAATAGTCGCACAGAGCTAATCCGAACCCTTGCCAAGAGACAAGAGACAACATGTCTCACTCGGTTCCTGCGCACAGCGCCGGCAGAGCAAATGTGGGTGCCGTCAGGCTGCGCCACAATGGACAGTATGTGGCTCGCCTTCAAGACATCGCCAACAAGTGTCATGACAGGATCCAGCTCCTCACGGAGAGTAGCCTGGCTGAAGTCAAGGGGTCCGCTGATGAACTCAAGCAGGCAGTCCTTGCTTGGGGCCAAACAGTGCTGGCTCCTTACTCCCTAATTCGTCTTGAGGGAAGACCCAGTCTCCCATTGCCAGGCGCCTCAAGGCTCTTGCAGGAGATGTTGATAATCTTGACCTAGGTCAGCCCATGAATTGGCCAGTACGTGACCGATACGCTCATGCGTTTGCAAAACCTTGCGAGTTAAGCTGTTGATCGTATTTCTTCCCGAGCAGGGCCTACATGACTTTACAAACTCGGCCGATGCACCTCAAGGAATGGAACCGTGCAAGCTGGGCACTGTATATGGGCGGATCTGGGATATAATTCATGCGGCCCTTTCCCGAGCGGAAAATCTCTCCGACCAGAAGCTGCAAGTGATCAATGAGGACAGCAGCTCGAGAAAGATCGAGGTCGCGTTATGGGTGGACAGAATGCTGGAACCAGTCAGAGAATTGACCTATGAACAAAATCCAATCTTGTTCAACCAGAAGTTTACTGCACTCAAAGCAAGCATCGGCGAATGGGCGTGTACTTTCCCGCTGGTGAGCTGACATACTGCAGATTGCACAGTCACAGGCTAACAGAAACCATTGTGTGCTCAGGATGTCAAGGCTGTTTTCCCCGACAATGCGCTGCCGCCTACGAGTCAAGCTGGTCATGGGCAACAACAGACATGGGGTAAATTTCTTTTCGCTACAAATCACCTCTCGCACGATCTCCAAGCGCAGTGATTCTTCCCTGCCGCTTTGCCTATAGCGGATCTCTAACTGCAGGACCATTCTGCTCACCACTTTGACTGGGACTGCCGAAACAGCACAGTTTTCCGTTCACCTACCGCCAAGCCAAGCGTTAGCTCCGCCTGGCGGAGTACATCCAGCTTACGCTGTGACGTATGCTGGTGCGGTGTATGGCCACCCTCCACCTAATCCGCCGCCTCGTCCGCCGCTCAATCCGCATGGACTGGCCGGACCAAGCCAAGTCTACCAAAGTGTCCCAGCAGGGAGCTTTTTCCCATTTCCTGGACCCCAGGCCAGCAGTTCCGGTCATCAGCATCATCATATGCCCATGTGGCCGCCAGCAGTTTGGCCATACTTCCAGCAATGAAGGGAGGAACTTGCTACTTGTTTGCTAGCTGCGGTTGCAAGACTAGCGCAAGCTGCGCCATGTGGCGGTTACTCCGCCCCCTGACATTGCAAGGGAGAGACTAGCATAGAGTCAAATCAAAATGAGAGGGAATGTACCTTGCAAAAATAAGGCCCTCAGGGAAAGAAAGGGTGAAATCCGCAACAACCTCACTCCAGCCAAATGAGTAGATATTCTATAGCTATGCCAGACCCACACACAAGGTCCAGCTATAACTTACAAGAATCCGTGGCGCAGTAGCATTTGAGGCAACAGAGACAGCGAAAGCTGAGAAGGTCCGAAAAATCGCGTTCAAGCAAACTCAAAGTCGCGACATTGCTCGCGCCAAGTCTCGCACTAAGCGTATCCTGCCAGCATGTAGCGTTGCTTGGAAGATGCAAGATCTGTATGCGCCCACAATCCGAACGGGATTTTCTCTGGGCACGCGGCCTGAGCGCGTGCTGCGCCGCTCGGCTTGTCCGCGGACCCCCATCATCTGACTGGCTGCAGATTGCGGTGTGTCATACGTACCCTGAGCTTTCTCTTCATCCCCACAGCCAGCCTGAGATCAGAGCACATGCCCAAGCGTGACAAACGGACTGCGTCTGCAAAGTACGCCGAACGAGCCGATCCCGACGGACCGTACGCGACTTGCATCGAAGGCATCGTCAAGGCGTGCAAGCAGAAGATTCGCCACCTCGAGAAGGAGGAAGTGGTTAAGGCTACAGACAGAGCCAATGAGCTGAAACAGGCAGCGGACGACTGGGCAAAAACCGTGCTGACGCCTGAATCGGTCGGACGGATTGCCACCAAAGCTCGCACCTCGGTCAGCGACAAGTTGCAGCACCTTAAGTTGCAACTGGCTGAAATCAGCCTGGGTGAAACTATACATTGGCCTGTGTGTGTATTGCATCTGACTCGCCGGAATCTGAGCTTCGATCTGATTGAAACACTGCGAGCAGACTACAAATGACTTGATGCATCTGCCTCCTCCAGACACGGGCGAATTGCTTTGCAATCCTGTCAGCTTTCGTCAGTCAGTTGACACTCTCAAGCGACAACTTTACGAGCGCGCAGACCAGCTTTACGAAAAGAAGCTTCAGGTGGTCTCCGCGGCTGTGACCTTGAGGCAAAGGGAGGTTTCCAGGTGGGAAAAGGACATGCTTGCCTTGCAAAAGAACAGCGATACAACCGAAGTCCGAAAACCAAGGCGCGTCTTATTTCTCTGCGCGAGAGCGTCAACGGGTTCACCCTCATGAGGAGCTTTCCTGGTCTGGTCAGCTGGCTTGATTTCTTTCTGACTTGTTCAGGCTGCGGAATACCGGCTTGACGACTAGCTAGCTAACCTTGTATGTGTGCCTTGTCAGCGTGTTCGGGATATTTTCCCTGGCGGGGTGGCGCCGGATCCCAGAAGCGGAGGCCACAGAGCCCGTCGTCAGACCAGTAGCGAAAATGACAGTCAGTCTCTTCCCTCATAAGTCGCAGGCAGAGCGGAAATGGACTCGTAGCCCGATGCGGTCCTTTTTTGCGCCACTTTGAGGGATCTCCGACCTTGATCCATTGACATCGATACTCTGGCAGGGATTGCGGAGCAACATCCGACATCCCCATTTGAGCCGCAGGCACGGGTTCCCGCGCCAGCTGCAGGCCATCGAAGTGATTCCAGTGTCACGTCGGGCGACGAATCTGATATTTTCAATCACCTCTTCCTCCACAATGCGGCCTGGCACAGCGGGAATCCCCCGGCAGCTGATGTCAACTTGCCGAGTCGCTATCTCTATCTTGATCCGAACGAGCATGTTGTACAACACCCTTTTCATTCAAACGGAGACCCGCTTGATGACGACTTGCCTTTACCGAGTAACCCGTGGGCATGGGACTAGCGGCCGGCGCCGACGTGCGAGCGGGAGGAAGGGCATGCGTACCGAGGACTCAGGCACCAGCTCTGCATTCGTAGTCAAGTGTTCAATCTCATCCTGGATCGCAGTGCTCAACAGATCGCGTTGCGTAGAACAGAACTGCTCTACTTTGGTGGCGGCGCACCCCGGATCGCCGCTCTCGCCGGTCCCCAGTTTGCCTGCGGGTTGATCTGGTACCTGACGAGCTTGATGTTGTCGAGCAGCGCTTCCGTCACTTTCGGGTTGTGCGCGAGCGAGACCTCGTGCCTGTTTGAGCGGGAAGGCGGAAAAAGATAACGTGTGAGAGTCCGAAGCGCCGCTTGATGCCAGCCACGCAAGTCTCGACAGCGAGGGGTTTGCGCGGCTGACGGAAACGAGAGCAAGAGCAGCCAGAAGACTCACGTTTGCTCCTTGGCCAACAAGCTCTTGGCCGGACTGCCCTCCTTGACATTCTTCATCATGACCGGGTTCGTTTTGATCCACTCGCGGATCACGTCGTGCACAAACGTCCGCGGCGCGTTTGTCTTGATCGAACCGGCGACGGCGTGCGAGCGCGAGATCTCGTAGCCGGCGTTGAGGAGCGCCGAGCTGCAGATTCTAGGGTTCAGCTCGAGGTACCTCTGACCTGGTGAAAGACGGGCTGAAACGTACCCGAAGGTCGAGATCGGCGGGCAAGTAGCGTTGAACAAGCTCGCCATCTTGGACGGCGAAAAGTACAACGGCGCTTCCGTTTCCTGCAAGGTCCCGAAAAGTATCGCTCTCCGTCAACAACATGCCGCACACTCCAACCCGGCACGGCCACTCACAGAAAGCGCAACGGTCAGCATGCCCTTGATCCGGTCGGAAGTCTTGAAGTCGCTCGCGTGCTCCTCGATGTGGGTGAGCATGTCGCGCACGAACGCCTTGTTGTGCAACGGCGCGGCCCACATCGGTCCTCCGATCTGTGAATCCAGAAGCACAATGACGATCAGCACTCTCCCCTTTTGAGGAGCACGCGAAAGAGCAGAAAGCGCCGAGCATGCAAGCTTCTCCTCCCTGGAACGCACATGGAACTTGCCCCCGCACTCGCTGCACCGGTCTCCCTTGACTTGTTCCGGCGGACCGGCGGGGACGTGGTACGTCAAGTTGACGTTGCCGTTCTTCTCGCTGACACGTTCCTGCACGCGACCGAACGGCTGCCAGTGCGGGGATTGGCACGTGTGGCAGTAGTAGACGAGGGCGGTTTTCCTGTGAGGCACCCGCAGACACGTCGAGATCAGCCCACGATCCTCGAGGAGGTTGAAGACCCGGGATGAATGGATTGTCCCGCTGGACTCACGAAGGCACCGCCTTGACCTCTTTCGGGCCCGTCCTCACGCGGATGAACAAGCGCACGTAGAAATCGATCGAGAGCGACAGTTGCGGTTCGATGTACCGGCCGTACCGAGCCGCGGTCGTCGCGAGCGAGTGCAAGACGAGTCGAAGACCCTGGAACCCGAACCCCCACCGCGAAGCAGGCGATTTGTCAGGTACATTTCGCGGGTGAGGCCGCAATGAAAAGGTTTTAAAAAAAAAAAAAAGGGCGTACGACTTCGTGAGAGTACTCGGCGTTGACGCAGACGCCGCCGTAATGCGTGAAGCTGTACATGCACCCGCACACGTGTCAGTCTCCGCAGGGACACGAAAAGCGAGGAGAGGAGAGAGGGGGGAAGACTCACGCCTTTTCCGGATAGTTGTGACCGGCGAGGACGCCCATATCCGTACACGTAACACACATCAAGCCTGTGCGCGCGCAGGTTGAGCCCAAGTAGAAGTCTTTGTTCAGCCAATCGACACGAAACGCCGCGCAATCCTGACTGAGTGAGAAGGGGAAAGGGAAGGATGAGACACGCACCTCCGTCTGCGATGGCGTTCATGGCGGCGTCGAGGAAGGGGACGGCGCTACCGTACGGGTCGAGGTCGACGCAGTCGAAGCGGGCTTCTTCGGCACGGTGCTGGTACATAAAGACGCTGGTTCGACATCCCCTCCAAAGATTAGCTTTACTTCTCACTCTTGCGCGCGCGGGAGAGAAACCAATGAAAGAGAGAGGAGGACCCCTCTTTCGAAACGCACCACGCGTCGCCCTCGTTGGCTCTCACTTTGCCCCATTTGGCCTCGTCAATCTGCGCTTTACTAAACTCCTTCCCCGGTTTGATCTCCTCTTCCGGCATCCCCTCCGTGCCCGGGATACTGTGCAGTCCTTTTGGAGCGAGTCCGTTAAAGGCAATGTTGCGGCGAATGTCTTCGACAGCCGAAGCCGAGAGGTCGTTCGCAATCACGTAGCTGCGCGCGCGGGTGCAGGGGTGGGTGGGATGGCCTCATCCTCAATCAGCATCTTTTTCCTCGCACGCACATACTGAGAAGAGAAGGAGCGCCCGTACCGAAGGAGAGGGAGTTCTTTGGCGTAGCGGATCGCGCGGAGTCCGGTGGCGGAGAGCGCTTCGAGCAACGAGAACTTGAACGTCGGCGCCGGCGGGAGCGTCCCTTCCTCCTGGGGTTTGTTGTGCCAGTGGCCTCAGCGTCAGCGTCCGCAAAAAAACAAGTATCTTGAAAGGAGGAACTCACCCTCGTCGTCGTCGTCGTCGTCGCCTCGCCGCTGCCTCCTGCTTCTGCTGCAACGGGCGCCGCCGCCGCCGTCCCATCTTCCGCCTTTCTCCGCTTCGCATCCGCTTGTCCATCGGCTTCACCTTCCTTCAGAGCTGCCGTCGCCTCTTTCCCCTTGCCCTTCCCCTCGTCCTTGCCCGCTCCCGTCGACTTCGGTTTCGCAAACTTTTCGCCTCCGCCCTCGACGTTCAAGTCCCTGGCCCTTTTGCGCGCCCACTTGCGCCTCAACCCTTCCTCCCAATATTTCCTCTTTTCGGCCTGCCTCGCTTCTGACCAGGTGCGGATGGCGACGACCGACAAGTCGCGGTTGTATTCCTGGACGGGATTGAGAAAGACGGGAGCTGTTCCGGTCCCGCTGGAGGAGGAGGAAGGAGGGGCGGCAAAGAGGATCGAGGTGGTCGATTCGGTGTGGACCACAAAGCCTTCGGGCACAGCAGGCCCTGCTTCTGTTCGAGAGATAGTTCTGGGGTCAACTCGAGAGCACCCGCTCCTGAGTGTAGTGGTAACGCACGCGGTCCTTCGACCTGCATCTCGTTTACTGTGGCCGTCGTTTGTGCGCTTGGCGTATCCACAGCGTGCGCCATGAGTCGTGCTGCCGTCGTGCTGAAAGATGAGCAACAGCAGCGATGAGGAGGAGGAGGAGCGACGATCAAGCGAGGCAAAAGCCGTAGAGAGCTCGAGGGGTTGCAGGTATAGCGTGAAGGAAGACGTGCAGTCACTCGACTCGCGCGGTGCATACGCTTACACTCGCGCGCCAACACTCAACTTCCGCTCGTTCAGTCAGAGCACAGCCTCGAGTCGTCTCGGGTTCTCGATCGCGTTTTTACTGCGCCACGCGTAGCCAATAGCGAAAGTATCTGTGCACTTTGCAACACACTCATTCAACACCCCGCCCAAACATCCTCGCATGCACAATCGAAAAAAAGAGCCAAGCACGACAACATTCCTCGCGTCTCTCACGCCGACGACGACGAAGAAGTGGCGACACCCGCCGCCGCCCCCGACGACGACGACGGTCCCGTCTGGTACAGATTCGCATGCGGAGTCGGCTGCAAGTCCGGTCCATTCCCCGCCAGATAGCCAGTCCGTCAGCAACAGATTCCTGAGAATCGCAACGGTTCTCTTCTCGGGAGGACAAGAGAAGAGGAGGAAGGGAGGGCTGCACTCACCAACATACTCTGCGCGACAGCCTCCATCCTATTCAAGTCCGCGCTGCTCGTCGCCGTCGCCGGAGGAGGAAGAGGAACTTCAAGCGCCTGCTGCTGCTGCGGCTGCTGATGTGGCGGCACAAGGTGGTGATGCGAGGCTGAGCCCGATCCCGGTATCCCGCCAACCGCAAAATCACCGAATCCCCCTCCTCCTGCGCGTTCCGTAGGCGAAACACCCGCAGGACCATCCCCGCCGACCACCACCACCCCCTGCTGCTGCTGTTGTCCGGTTTTCTTCGTCTTTGTCGTCCTCGTCGTCGTCGACCCGTTCCCATTCGCGTTGGCGATCGAGTGGGAGTGAGGAGGAAGAGCAAGGGGAACAAAAGGTGCCGCGGTCGCGTTCGAGGGCGAGATCGGAGCGGACTGAGCGGCGACGTTTCCGCCTCCGCCTTCGCCTCCTCCTGCAGCGGCGGCGGACGACGACGACGACGACGGCATGGGTGGTGGTGATGGCGGCAACGGCGGCAACCAATTCGCCCTCACCTCCCTCAACTGTTCCTCCGTGACCTCCCGTCCCCCTTGCAACCTCTTGACCAACTCTTCCAACTCTTCAATCCGCCTCTTGGCATCCCTCAACTCTTTCTTGATCCTCTCTTCTTCCTCGGCTCGAGTCTTGGCGAGTCGTTCGAGGCGATCGAACTCGGCCGCTTTGCGATCGCGCGAACGTTGAGCCGCGAGTCGGTTCCGCTCTTTGCGCGTCGTCGTCGAGTTGCCTCCCCCTCCAGAAGCTTTTCCACCGGCGGCGGAACCTTCGCCACCGCTACCAGCGCCGGTGCTGCAGGCGGTCGCTTGTCCATTGTTGGCGGTAGACGGTTGCTGAGCGGGATCGGAGGAACCCGCTCCTCCTCCTCCTCCTCCTCCTCCTCCTCCGTTGCTCGTCTCTCCTCCTCCTGCAGCCGAGCCCGCAGACCGAATAGCCCTCGGAGTGGAGGTCGACGACGAGTTCGGTCGTGGGACGAACGGCTGCTGTTGTTGTTGTTGTTGCTGCTGCTGCTGCTGATGAATGAGCGAAGCGGTGGTCAATGCCACGGCGGCGGCTGCGGCGGCGGCTGCCGCTGACGAGGAAGAAGGCGTGGCTGTGGTGCTGCTCGCGGTCCGGGCCCGTTTGTTCTGCCTCTGGCGCGGCGGCAGCGGCGGCGGCGGGGCCGTTGTCGCAGCGGGAGGCGGGACAGGCTGAACGGCGGACGATACGGCCAACCCTGAAGAAGAGGAGGCCGAGGTGGTGGGATCGAGTCCGACGAGGTTCAAGTGCGGTTCAAACTCGAGTTGGAGCGGCGGGATTTGGTGATGCAGCGCGTCGAGGGACGGATCCACTTGCGGAGGAGGAGCAGACGCGTGCCCGGTCTGGATATCGTTGGCATGGTGCTGCTGGTGCTGCTGCTGTTGGTAAGAGTTGGCGAATTGTTGAGCGTACACGGCTGCGAGGTTGTTGTGCGCCGAGTCGAGCGGGTGGTGAGAGTGATGAGCGGCAGCGACGACGGCGGCGAGCGCAGGGTCGAGTGCAATGTCTGGTGGCTGCTGCTGCTCGCGTGCCCTCTGCGGCTGCTGCTGCTGATCCGGCTCCATCGCCCACTGCGAGTGCGAATGCGCGAGTAGTGGGGCGACACAAAGAGGCACTTCGAAGTGACACGTTGGCGGGAGAGAGCAAGGAGCGAACACGTCAGTCGAGGCGACCAGGGTACCGCAGGGGAGGCTCAATACGGACCTCGTAAGTTAACGATCGAGAGGGTGACGTCGCGAGTTGGCCTTCCCAATTCAGACGCACTCCCTATAGAGTGCATGCTCGTACGCACGACTGCCCGAAGAATCACCGCAACACTCCAAACCATGGCCCCGAAACGATCCCTCCCGTTCTCGTCCCAGTCTCCGGCTACATCACCGTCCAAGAAACCTCGACCATCGCCGACCCGGACGAAAAAGCAGCGATCGCCTTCACCCGCGGGACTGACCCGAGATAAAGCTGGCCACGGCGAATGGAAAGACTGGCCTGCCCCGCAAGAGCAGATGGAAACCGCCCGGGAATGGATCAGAGAATGGTGAGCCGGTTCTCTCCGCTCCGTTAACTAGTCGCTGTGGGGGCTGATCTCCATTATCGCTTCGACGTAGCGTACGAGGAAAACACCGAGGTGAGCCCATGACTCGAAACCACAGAAAAGAGAGAGAGAGAGAGAAGGATTGGCTGCTGACACTGACAAACGCACCCTTGCAGTTCTCCTGGTCCCGGACAAGGACGCCGACGGACTCTCTTCGGCGTGCCTCCTCGCGCACACGTTCCACACGCTCGGTCACGACCCGTCCCTCCTACAAGTGTACCACCTCCCCCGCTCGGCGACCAACATCCATTCCGACCAAGCCCGGTCCGACATCCTCTCGACCCAGTTCCCTGCAAACCAACACAACGACGACGACGACGACGACGAGGGCGGACCCCCTACGCGGTGCATCGTACTCGATCAAGGGTCCCGACCCGGTCCGGCTCTCGTGCCCGGGATCGAAACCCTCCTGATAGACCACCACTTGAGCGATTCCTTCCCCTCGGGTCCGATCACCGTCCTCTCGGCGTGTCATTCCCTCCCCGTCGCCACCACCTCCCTCCTCGTGTACGAACTCTCTTCGACTCTGGTTCCCTCACTGAGGGGTTCAGGTCCAACGGGACTCGCAGCTCTGATCGGCGCGTATGGCGACCTCGGAGCTGGGAAACTCAAATTCCGAGGCGCAGCAGCAGGGGACGACGACGACGAACCGTGGCCGGCTTCGCTCGCCCCGATCGAGAAACAGTTGACGAAATCCGCTCTCTCGAAAGCCGTCGCTTTATTGAACGCTCCGCGTCGCACCCCCGAATTCCAAGTCCGCGACGCCTATTCCGCCCTCGTCGTCGCCGCCGACAACGCCGCCGCAGGACCCCTCTCGTCCAAAGTGCTCAAGGGGATCTTGGACGACGACAAGTTGATCGAGGCCAAGGAGAGGACGAGTGCCGAAACGGCGAGGTGGCAAGCGGCGCCGCCAGTGTTTACGAAAGATGGCAAGATCGCAATCGTCACCATCGATTCGGGCTACCAGAGTGAGTCGCCTTCGTGTATGTGTGTTGAACCTCAGGCGTAGAGTCTCCTGACCTTTGTTGCGCCCTCGACAGTTCATCCGGTGATTGCGACCCGCTGGACGGGCACGCTCCGAAAAGCGAAAACCCTCGTCTGTGTCATGGTCCGTTCTTTGTTTCACCAATACTTCACTTTTTCCGCAGTCCTCAGAAACTGCGATCGGACAAACGGCAGACACTTGCAACTCGCGGGTAACTAACCGTCTCTTCGTACGTGGGCAACAGTGTGCCAATACAGGTTACACGGCGGGCTACGTCCATTTCTCCTGCCGCGCCCCTCGCAAAGACACTCAAGACTCGTCGGCCCCTCCCGTCGACCTAATCGCCTTTCTCCGTTCGCTCGCTCCCCTCTGCGAGCAACTCGCGCCAGGGTGGACCTCCCGCGTCGGAGAGGATTGGGCTCGCGGACATCGGGAAGCGACGGGGGGCATTGTCAAGGCGGAAGAGTTTCGGGTGTTGATGGAGGCTTGTCAAGTCGGGGTCAGGAAGGATAAGGAGGAGGGGAAGAAGATCAACGGCGCGGCGAAGAAGGTGATTGATCCGGGACAAAAGACGACGTTGGATGGGTTCTTCAAGATTAGTCCGGCCAAGGCGAAAGGGGAGAAGGAGAAGGTTTGATATGAAGGGGGAGCAAGTACAGGAGCTTTGAAAAGATCGAGCGGTTTCGCGAAAACTCCCCTCTTCCCAAGAGATCCTTTTCCGCAATGGGCAGAGAAGCAGTTTCATGAACCCGAAAGAGCAGCGCCTCCCCATTCCCATACAGTAACATTTTCCCTGACGCCGCACTGCGCGGAGCACACAAAGAATTGAGGCAACGGGACCCATGATCACGCGAGGCCGAAGAAACGAAAGAGTCCGTACAAGTCCAGCTCACGGAAAGGCTCTGCCTGGCGGTTCGCGAGTAGTGGTTTTTTCCCCCTTGCTCTTTAACTACTACTCCTCTTCCTCCGCTACCTCAGCAGCAGCAGCAGCAAACCGATCCAAATCCTCCCGACTCGGCAAAATCCCCAACTCCTCCACTTCGTCCCAATCACAACCACCTCTCGCCGCCGCCCACTCGCCCACCGCACCTCCTCGCACCAAATACTCGCACGCCTCATTTCCCTGCCCCTGCCCCGCGTCTTGGGTCTCGTTCCGTGTTGAGGATCCGGTTTCCCCCTCGGTGCGAGACGGTGTTTTGCTGAGCGACGAGACCGCAGCGGGAAGCGGCGTCGTGGATGGTAAGGACAGATACAAGATCTGAGAAGGCGGTAGCGCTCGCAATAACGCCTCGAGCGCTTGCGAGTCCGAGTCGGAAGCCGAAGCCGCCGAAGTCGCGGTCGGTTCCGATTGCGATTGCGAGAGCGAAGGCAAAGCGGCGTTTTCGTTCGCGCTGGGAGGCAACGCTGGCTGCTGTCGCTGCTCATCGTCAGGAGAGGCGGCACCACCCCCATCATCATCCATCATCGCGTCACTCCGGGAGGAGGAGGAGGAGGAGGAGGCGGTAGTTGACATCATCTGTAAAGATCTCGCAATCCTTGCTGCGCCTGTTTTTTGGTAATGGTGATGTGTGAGATGCGGGAGAAGGGGGAAAAAAAAGGCACAAGAAAAAAAGAGGGAAGGTGTAAGCGGATAATCCGCTGCTAGTTCCCATGGCGTTGCGTGCCTGCGCCGCGCATTTCTTCCCCTCCCCTTCCCACCTATCAAGTGCCGGGTTGGAGAACCCCCGATAGCGAGGGTAAATGGCCGAGCGGACTGGGAGTCCGTAGCCCTGGCTGCAGGTGGGGACTTGGAAGGTAGAAAAGAGAGAACGGCGGGGGAAAAAAAAGCGGCCACGCACCTTCTTCGACCGAGACGGCGAACGGGAACCAACCGACGACATGGCGCATCAACCACCTCACGAACCAGTTGGAATCGCGCGAGAGGTTCGTAGCGGGGACGAAACCTGCCCGGGACGGCGACGACGACGACGAGAGGACGACGAGGTTAGCAGGAATTTCGGGGTAGGCACGAGGTAGAAAGAGAGGGGAGGGGCGAGGTGTGTGTGGCAGGACGAAAAAAGGGCAAAGCATCTTCCGAGGAGCGACAAAAGGGGGGAAAAGGAAAGAATGAAAGAAAGGAACGAAGGAATGGAACGAACCTGGCGAGACGGCCACCACATCCACCGGCCTCGTCCTCCTCCCGCTCTTCCCTTTTGAACCTTTCCCCGTCGACGACGAGCACTCTTCTTCTCCCTCCTCCCCCTCCTCCTCCCGTACTGCGTCTGCTCCTCGCTGCTCTCGCTCAAGAAGGGAAAAGTGCCTCCGCCAGTAGAAAGCCGACAAGAGCTGGGCGGCTTTCGAAGCGGCGTAGCGCTGCTTGGGCGTGGCGGCCGGTGTCGTCAAGGTTGTCGTATTTTGCTCCTCCTCCTCCTCCTCCGGACGGGACTGGCTGCCGTCATCCACAAAAGGAGGAGGAGGGGTTGCTGCTGCTGCTCGGAGGAAAAGAGGGATTTGGGCTGTTTTTCGATCCGAATCGGGCGAAATAGCGTGAGCTCAAACCAGTTCTCTCTCTCGGGAACGAGATTGAACGCGAGTCGGACTGCCACTCACCGAGGGTCGGGATCGACTTGTGCAGATTCGACGTGGTCCAGACGATCCTCGCGCGTTCGACTACACGGCGCCCCTCCTCTTCGGGGCTGCTGTTGGCAAGAGGACAGGCTAGTTTGTCTGCGAGGAGGTGGACGAGATAATGCTGGGCTGTTTGCAGGTCTCCTCGGGGGGGGGTCAGTTAACACGAGGACTGTACAGAGAATGATGGACCGTTTGACGGACCGATGAAATTGACGACTGCTTCTCTCGTCCAGGCTGCCTGTCCGAGTTGGATGACCCTCGGTGTCGCGTCCCAGGTGGCAGCATTGAGCCACACGAGGTCGACTCGAGCCGGCGTGACGCGCTGTGCGAACCTGTTGACGGAAGCGAGCGATTCCAGCTCGAGTGGGATCCATTCCACGTGGTGGTGGTGGCCATGAGTGTCTACGAGATGGGGCGGATCGGGATGAGAGCGGTGAGCAGCATAGACGGTCCAGCGTTCGGTGGTGGTGGTGGTGGTGTCGAGGAGGAAGCGTTGGAGAGCGAGCCAGCCGAGCGAGGAAGAGCAGCCGACTGCGACGAGGACGGGCATGCGTCAGTCTATAGCCCAGCATAAGCTTATAGCTTGCGAGTTGGGTTCTCGGCCGGAAGTTACGCCGGACCATCTCGGCCATCGCTCGCTCTCTCTCTCCCTGCGCTGCGAGTGTAGCCCTAGTTCAGTGCACAGGATGGCAGAAGCTTCCTCTTCGAGCCAGCTGCCGTCCTCCGCTGTCCTCCTGACCTCGATCTCGCCCGTCGACCCCTCCAAGCAACGCACCTTTACCGCCCGCTACTACACTCAGCCAGCCTCGAGTACTCCGAGCACCAGCAGCGCAGACCTCCCCGACTCCTACTTCCAACCGACAGCGCAAGAGCTCCAGCGCGCGCACGCCCACGCCATCTCGCACCGCGAGCACCTCGTCGACCGGCCCTTGTTGACCTCGAAACTGAGGGACCAACAACGCGCAGACAAGCAGCGCACCAAAGCAGCCAAGTTCCCCAAAACCACCATCCGCATCCGCTTCCACGGCGGCCAACAGAGTTTGTTGGAGGGCCAGTTCAACTCGGCGACCGATAAACTCATCCACATCTACGAGTTTGTCAAACTCGCCCTCCAACCTCGACTCCGCCACGTCCCTTTCCTCTTGTATCAAACCCCACCCCGCCAAGAGTACCGCCGCGACGACCCGGCCCTGCGCGGGAAATCTCTCCTCGACCTCGACTTTGCTCCCTCGACCTCGCTCTACCTCAAATTCCTCCCACCACCTCCCTCTTCTCCGGAGGTCGACGTCGACACCCTCAATGCGACCACCACCTCCCCCTCCGAGTTTCTCATCCCCGAATTGATCCAGGCCGCGACCGAGTTGCCCCGCCCGCCCTCGTTCGACCCGATGACAACAGGCGACACGGGTAGCGAAGCGTCTCCACCGACGACGAGTGAAGAGCAAAAGAAGAAGGACAAGGAAGAGAGGTTGAGGAAATTGCTCGGAGGAGGAGGAGGCGGCAAGGGCGGCATGTTTGGTGGCGGCGGTGGCGGTGGCAAGAGTGAGTTTTTCCTTTTCTTCCCCTCCGGAGATGCAAAGCGGCCACTTTCTTCCGCCCTCCCGGAGGAGGAGGAGAGGAAGAAAAGTCATCTCTCTGTGTTGCTCCCGCAAATGTCCCGAAAAAGACGACACGATATAAAGGCTGACGACAATTCACATTCTCCCCCACCGCCCCTTCCCTCTCTTCTCGACTGTGTGGATGGCAATACAAACTCAAAAGAGAAAGCATGAATTCCTCCTCCCCTCCCGCATCCTCGCCCCCGTTCTGCCGTTCCCTCTGTCCCAACCCCTGCTTCCCCCAGCCATCTCCACTCGCACACAGACATCCCATCTCAATCCCATCCCATCCATACCCCGCGCGCCTGCCGCGCCCGCCCGCCTGCCCCCTGTCTACAGTAGTCAAGTCCGTGCGGCGTTTCGTTTTTTCGTCACTTTCTCCTCGCATATATCCTCGATCCAAGAGTTCCGATCTTTTCTTATCTACGAGAGAGAGAAAGAGAGAGTTCTTTTATTCACAAACTCGTCTAGAGGATCGGGGAGGAGAAGAGAAAAGAGAAAAGGCAGCTCTCTATGTGTGTAGCTGTCCTCACGTACGACCGGGAAAGAGGCGGAGGTGGGTGGCCTCTCTCTCGTTTCGTCCCCTTCCCTTCCGGATTTCGAGTGTCAGCCTCCAGGGCCTCACTCACTCACTCAGTTCCTCAACTCGGAACTAGTCGGTTCCGCCTCCCCCTCCTTGGCGACCGTCCCCTCCTCGCCCTCCTGGCTGTTGTTGACGAGTTCGATCTCGGTCGCAGGGACGAGGGCGGCATGCGAGTCCGAAGTCGATTCGAAGCGGAACGCGCGCACTTCGGCGTTGGCCCATGGCTGTCCGAACAGCCAAAAAAAAAAAAAGAGGGCGCATCAGTCGTCAAGAGGATGACGGGTCTAGATGTGGGAATCAAGATCTCGTGAACACCACCCGAAAAAGAGCTCGAGCTCGCGCAAAGAAGAAGAAGAAAAAAGAGACAGAGAGAGAAGGGACGGTTCCCGAAAAAAACTCACAGTCTCGTCCCCCCTCTTTCCGTACGCGATATAACGAAGAATATCGCCATGCGCAACCACCACAATCTTCTTTGCCTCGGCGCCCAGCCGCGCGTCCACACTGTGGTGGTGGTGGTCACCGCGCAACCACTGACGAACCCAGCGCGCGCGCTCTTCGACGCGGAGCGGGTCAAAGATCCCTTGTTTCGAGTTCCAGGATGGCGCGCCGGACCAATGAGGAGGCGCGTCCGCGGGGGAGGAGGATGAAAAGGGTTCGAGGGGGGAGAAATCGAGGGAGGAGAATTCGGAATGGGCTTCGAGGTCGGCGCGAGACTGGCGGGACGGGGCAGGGGAATGGTGACGCAGAAAGTTACTCAATACAGTCAAAACTTCACGGTGGGAGCCACTCCACTCCAAAAAGCGGTGTGTGAGGACTCACGGAACCGGTATCGCACGGGAGGTCGTTCACTTCTTGCAACTCGGGGAGGAGGAGCATCGGTTTCCCTTCTTTCGTCAAGCGCTCGATCAGGGGCGCGTAGCTGTGTCACGTTTGCCCGGGCGTTTCTCAGTGGAAATTTAGTCCAAAGGCCATGGACAAGAAGGACGAGAAGGGGGGGAAGACGAACCCGACGAGAGCAGTCTGCATCGGCCTGCGAAGCTGTTGGGGGCAAGCCCGGTCCAATGTTCAGCAGTAGGTCAGTCTTTTGGTGATGTACCTTTCGAGAGGTCGCGCTCCGGAAGGAGGGCTTCACTTACGGGCGACGAGACGATCAAGTCTGCTTCCTGTTGAAGCGTTTTTTCCGTGTCCCTCCTCAGGGCGGCGGACTGTTGCCTCCCGAGCGGGGTCAGCTCTGCGTCACGAACTGCGGTTGCGGTTGCGAGAACAGCGACAGAGACGGACGGACGGGGTGCGTGCGTCAATAAAACGCATGAGACTCGGGAGGCTATTGAAGAAGAAAGGAGTAGATGGACGGACTGGTGTAGTCGTCGGCGACGTTGTGGTACGCCTGAGCGTGACGCGTCAAGTAGAGGATCTTGTCCATTTCGGTATACTCGGGATGCGTAAGCTGATCCTGTGCCAGAGAGAGAGGAGGAGGTTTGGCGTCAGCTGCTCTAATCGTATGTGATGCACCACCGCATGTTTCCGCGCCTGCTCTTCCTCGTGAGCGGAGCTTACTTCTAGAGTATGTAGCGCGAACGAGGAAGGAAAAGGACAGAGAGAGAGAGAGTTAAGCCGTGAGCGGTGTCCGACGCGACTCGGCGGACAGGCGAGTCCGCCTCCTAGCATCGCCTCTCAGGCTGCACCGCCCGTTACAGTGGCTCACCGTGATCTCAGACCGGGCTGGTAGCGGCTCTACGGTATGGATGGGCGACTGATGGAGAGAGTCGACGAGTCTCGCCGCTTTTGACGGCGGAACGTCATTCCGCCAAGATTCCGCCGGGGCGGACCTCGGTGCGACACGCGCGTACGTGTGCGCGACTGTGAGTTAGCGATGAGACATTTCCAGCTGAGCAAGACAGGAGGAAGTCCGGGCGGCGCGGTCAAGTGGCCGAGTCTCCGATCGTCAGCAGGCGCTCGTGCTCAATGCTCCCCAAGCTCATAAGTTAGCGGTACTGTAGATTGTGGTTGCAAGCGAGAACAGCGCGAGAATCAAAGACAGCCTGGACCACTATCGAAAGCGTTGCTATACGAGAGACAGCCGAAAGTACCGAGTGAGACGAGGTTTGACATGATTGGCCGACGAGAATTGGATGAGGTCTGGGTTTACGGTTCAAGCTGTGCCCTCGCGCAAGCTAGAGCCGAGGCAAGAGGCAGCATATGCCGGCTGCGTCCACGTCGCGGAGCGGCACGCCCGACCCGCAGCAGCAGCACGGCGACGCCCAGTCGAGGAAGCGAGGCCGGAAACAAGACGACTCGCTCCCACCCTCGGTCAGTCTACAGCGCTGCGAGCGGTACCGAACGATCCAAGCTGACGAGTACAGTGTCCGTAGCGCTCTCGGGATATCCAGCGCGCGTTCCGGGCGAGGCGAGCCGCGTTGCTGCACAACCTCGAAGCGCGAGTCTGCTTCCTCGAACGAGAAAACTACCAGCTCCGCCTCCGCTGCGGATTGGACCCGCACGGCGAACCCGTATCGGGACCCGAACCAGAGTATCACCGCGTCGACGGAATCGCAGAAGGCATCGAGGGCGAGTCGAAAGCCGGCAACGGACTCGGCGCGGCGGGAATCGCTGCGACGGCGGACGCAACCGCGGGCACGACGGGCAAACGAGCACGGAAGCGACAAGCGAGCAGTGTCGCCTCCTCCGAGCCCTCGCCGAACGCGAGTGCGGAGCAGGACGGTCAGCGACCAGGAGGAGGTTACCCCCTCGCCGCAGCCGCCGGAGGGGCACCTTCCCCTCTCGCGACTTTAGCCCACGCAGCAGGGACCGCAGCTTCATGGCAGCTCCAACAACCGCCCTCTTCGGCAGCGCTTGGCTACAACCAGCTGTATCATCATCATCAAGCTGCGTCGCCGCAACAACAGCAACAACTGTTCGCACCCCTTAACGGAGGAGGGTTGCCGTCGCCGAATCAAGGTTCGTATGGCACAGTACGGCCTCAACAAGCGCCGAACAACTATCCGAACGGAGTCGGAGCGCACCCCCACCAGCACCAGCAGCAACCGAACGGCGGGTTCTTCCACCCTCATCCTCCTTCGACGGCAAACAACCGCAACAACGGCGGCAACACGGATTCGCCCATGTTTGCGTATCAACCGCCTCCTCCAGCCGACCCGCAGCAACAGCAACACGCCGCGTACATGTACGCCGCCCAGCCCGGCAACGGCAACGGCGGCAGCGCACCGCCACCACCCCCTCTCGCCTCTCATCATCATCATCCGAACCAGCAGATCGCGTGCGCTGCTCCGAACAACCATTATCCCCAACACCACCATCAACAGCAGCAACCGCCCACGCCGATCTCGCATACGCCTTCGCCCGCTTCGGCGGCAACGTCTCCCGCTTCGAACGCGGGCAGCGGCAATGGTGGTCAACCTCATCACCCGTCTGCGTCTGTTGCGTTGGGGCTCTCGTCGCTACAACCGGCAGGCGGAGGAGCGGGAGGATTCGGAGGCATCAACAACAACAACACCAACCACGCTCACAACTCCGACTTGCGGAGCGGACCCTCTCACTACCCGCAGCAGCACGGGCATGGGCACGGAGAGGGAAGGACGACGTACCCCCAAGAGACTTCTCCAGCCGGCGGCGGATCCGCGGCATCTCCTCCCACGGCCCTCGCTCCGCCTCCTCCTCCTCCTCCTCCTCGACCGTCATCGGTGCAGCAATATTATCACCCGCACCACAACCCCCACCATCAGCAGCAGCGCTCGCCCCTTCCTCACCAGCATCATCATCTCTCTTTCGCCGGTGCGACATCTCCCGCAACAGCGACAGCGGGTACCGTCCCTACAGCGACCCACTCGCACTCGCACTCGCACTCGCACTCGCACTCGCACGCGAACCCTGACCCGAATCCGCCAGCGTCAGCGCCAGCGTCCGTGCCCGCCTCGGCCCTCGACGCCCCACGCGAATACCTCCTCCGCGCATGTGGTCTCTCCCCCCGAACCGTCTCTCGCGCCCTCTTGGCAGCCGGAGACGGAGACGGAGTCGGCGGCGGTGGGGGTCAAGGTGACGTGGAGGAGGAACATCGGTTCGCGGCTTTTTGTGCTGCGGTGGTTGAGATCGCGCAGCGTGATACTACCACGACGGGAGATGATGCAAGGGGGAGGAGCAGACCGTTGATGAGGATCAAGTTGCCGAGGTCGGATTCGAACGCTTCGTCGTCCTCGGCAGTCATTACCACCACCACCACCACCACCACCACCACCAATACTGCCGCCGCCACAAAGGTGGAGAAGGCGACCGGGGACAAGTCACAGGAAGAGGGACAGCGGCAACCGAACAAGTCGCTCGAGTGGAACGACGAGTTGTGCTGCGGCGGGTTGATCGATTGTTCGGCGCCTTTGTTCGACAATACGCCGAGCTATCCGACTCCGAAAGGATCCGGTTCCGGCGGCGGCGGCGGCGGCGGCGGCGGCGGCGGCGGCGCCGAGGAGGAGACGGAGGATTCCGCGAACGTCGAGCTCGACAACAACAACGACGACGAGGACCGGGAAGTCGCCTCGTCGTCGACGCCGTCAGTCCCCCCATTCCTCCCCCTCCGCGACGCCTTCTCTCGCCTCTCGCGCGCGCTCCGCAAAGCCCCCATCGAACTCGCCATCTCGCTCTCGACTTGTTCCCCTCCCCCCGGCGCGACGTCCGCGTTTGCGATGGTGAGCGTTCCGGGCAACCGGGAAGACGGAGTGAAAGGGACTGAGGAGTTGTGGGTTGCTGAAAAGGCGGTCGAGGACGCGATCGAGACGGGGAGGAAGGCGGCGGTGTTGGAGGCGGCGAGGAAGTTGCCGGCGACGTGCAGGCCGAAATCGGGTTGCTGCTGAAGAGAAAACCGATGGCACGGTCTGTTGACCATGTCTGTATCCCCATACGAACTCTGTACCCCGATGTTGCTATCGTTCGTTTCTGCACTCGTTGTCGTAGCACTACTACTCCCTGCATAAATCTCACTCTAATTCAAGAAGCTCCAGCTCTCTCTCTCTCTCTCTCCTCTGTGTGCACCAGAAAGAGTCTGTACGGGTTGCTGCGGAGTACAAAGTACCTACAAAGCCGACTGCAATTCAGTTTCCGGGGCCATCTCGCTCAACTGATGTTGCCGGATGCCCTGGAGTCGACTCTTGGCCACCTTTGCGCCATGCTTGATCCACCTGAACGTCCCGCCCTTGCGAGTCCGCGTCCCGTCCTTCCTGTTCTCGATCTCTTCGACTTGGCCTTCCTCACCCTCTTCGTCGTCGTCTTCCCAATCCAAAGACGTATCGCCACCGTAGTCATCGCTCGTCGTCTCGGAAGTGGAAGCGATCCGCGGCTGCTTGGCGAGGGTACTCTCGCCTCGGTCCTTCTTGTACAGGTAGAGCTCGTACGCCGCGCGGGCCGAAGAAGAAGTCGCCATGACGAGGTCGGCGTGCGTCGTCGACATGCCCGGTCGCCAGCGCGCGTGCAGCGTGAGGACAAGCTTCTCCGTGTTGCTGCTCGCGGCGCCGTCACGCGAGGCATTCTGCGGAGGGGTAGTCGTGTCGTCCGGTGGAGCTTCGTCGTCGATCTGGAGTTGCGGCAAAGGATACGGGCAGGGGAGAGGAGGTGGGCCATTCCTGCGGGCGCGCCCTCTTAAGGTCAGCCATATGCTGAGCGCAAATCGGGGATGCGGGACGTACCGGTCGAGCTCGACGGTGATGACGTTGTCGGTTGGATCGCGCGTGACTTGATTCAAGGTAAAGACACCTTCTGCGACCGCCTTGCGACTCGACTTGACGCTGCTCGCTCCGAAGCCGACGAGGGTGATGCGCACAGGTGTCGTGCGAGATAAGACGGGCAGGACGAGCGGCCCGGAAGTCGAAAAGTCAAAGTTGAGAGCGTCGCCGCCTTGGTCGGCTATGGGGGAAGTACGAAGATCAGTCCCAAGCCAGTCGCAAACATGAGCGGGACAGGAGTTCGAGCTCACCAGAAGTGTCTTGGCGATCAAGGAGCGGCCGAGTACCAGATGCTCCGTCCTCGATGTTGATGCGGAGAGCGCCCGTAAAGTTGCGCTCGCCGAGACCGGTCAAGCTCGCCGAGGTGATTTGCAGCGCGCCGACCGACCACTCGCGAAGGCCTGGACAGCATGAAGAGTTCATGTCAGCACGAGGGAATGTTGCGTAGCTTTGCCGAGCGCAGAACAACCATCGAGAACGTACTCGGGTGGAGATGAATCGCGAGGGGCTTGAAGAGCAGCGACAGACGGAGGCGTCCGCTCCCTGCTCCGCCCGAAATCGGATACCATCTGCGGGAGCAGCAACTCGTGTGTAAGAAACAGGATCTCGAAAGGGGAGAGGACGTATGCTGCCTTACTTGGAGACTTGACTGTGCTCCTGGAAGACGTCGCGGAGATTGAGCGACACGTAGCCGACGAGAACGTCGTGGTCTGTTTCGCCCGGTCCTAAAGTGAGCCGCAGAACGACACAACCCGGGACGGTGTTGTTGCTTACCGCGATCGCGATAATCCATCACGGCGAACGTGACGTTTGCGAGCGTCCAGTCGCGGATGAAAGTTTCGCTACCGCCATTGAAGTTGGGCGCTGTA
The DNA here is from genome assembly GCA_023628275.1 of Rhodotorula sp. M30-05A-2. Taxonomy (NCBI): domain Eukaryota; kingdom Fungi; phylum Basidiomycota; class Microbotryomycetes; order Sporidiobolales; family Sporidiobolaceae; genus Rhodotorula; species Rhodotorula sp. M30-05A-2. The sequence continues at coordinate 154,677 of JAMALC010000005.1, read as the reverse complement.
GAGGGTGCTCGATATCAGCTTCAGCGCGAGAGCTTACAGTGTGAAGAAAGGGGCGCATACAATTTGAGAACTGCGCAGGAGGGGGGAAAACGTCCGGTCAGCGTCGCGAGATGAGAAGGACCGCCCGGAAAGCTTGTCAAGACGAACCGGAGTCATGCGGGTCCGGTAAATACACAAGTCGTTCCAGAACGCGCGCACATACGTGCTCGGCAGTTCCGCCTTGCGCATTACCTTGGTCTGCGAACCCGGCTTGAGTCGCCGTGCGGCAGCTTTGATGGGTCCGGCGCCCTTCTCGAGGTGAATGTCGGCGACGGAGTGGATCATGAACGACAAGATACCGGAGCGATGGGACAGCGGAGGCGGATGCCGGCCGTCCATCTGTGATTCTCCTTTGTCAGCGGCAAGCTCAGGTAGATAGATGGGCGAAGACCGGGAGCTGCAGCTCACCATCTCCTTGATGCTGTCCATCCGTGCACCCTTGCGCTGCTCGTGCAGGTCGTCCGACTCGGTACCGCGCTGTTCAAGCGCTTCTGGGGAGAAAGGGTCGTCTTTTGCGTCCGCGCCGCTCTCCTCGTCTGCAGACTGTTCGTTCTTCCGCTCCTGCTGGGCTTTTTCGAGCAGCGGAAAGTAGGCTGTAACCGCAAGACCTCATTTAGCCTGCCTCAGTTGCTATCGATTGCGACATGACAACGGAACTCACCGATGCTGAAGTCGAGCGTAGCAGGTTGGACCCTCCCATTCTCGTCGGCAGAGACGCTGTGCCGCTCCGTGGCGTCTTTGTTGACATTCAGGCGCTTCGTCTCCCTTCGCCATTTGCCCGGCGTATCATGCAGATCACGGATCGATATTTCGGTATGCCCGATCATGCTGTACGAGGTGAAAGCTGGTCGTTAGCTGGGAGGCCCCCATGTCGCGCGCGAGCGAGGCACATACTCGTTGCTCTTGGCTCGGTCGTGGTCCCATACCGAGAGATTCAGCCTGAGTAAGATGACGGGAGCGCGCGCAAAAAGTCAGCCGGTTGTTGCCACGCATTCCCATTGATCCGATAACGTCTGAGAAACTCACCGCGCGTTATCCTCGATCGGTTCCCTCGGACAGCGAATGAAGCACATCTCCTCCCAGACGGCTTCTCCATTCTCGGGCGTGTTCCTCCTGACTTTGGTCCGGTAGAGCGAGTTGCCGATGGCGGACCACGCGACTTGAACGTACGGATCGGATTTGCCTCCACGGTTGCGCAAGGTCGTGAGACGAGGATCGGCGGCGGGGAGGTGGGAAGCTTTGTGCAGAACGACGACAACCAAGCCGATAGTCCGAGTTTCTGGTTTTGGACATGCCAACGTCATCAGCTTGAGAGCATACGTGCCCGACGTACGAACCAGCTCGGACTCACTGACGGGGACATCTCCGCCGAGCATGAACTTGCGCAAGTCGAGCGCGTAATGCCGCGGGAGCACAAACTTGTTCAAGACGGCTTCGATCGCCGACTGCGCATAGTTGTTGATGAGCGGAATCGACATGACATCCACCGGACCTCGGAGTGGCTGTTAAAATCCCCAAGGCAGGCGTTAGAATGCTACACTCGATGAATGCATGCGCGGGAGGAAACGTACATAGGCATTGAGCTCGACCTGCGGTAAACCCTCAAAGCCAAAGACGACCGTCTTGACGAAGGGTGGTTCCGGAATGACTTGGATACGGACCCGCGCTTTACCGCGAACGGATTGGACGGCGAACAGAATCGGAATCGGGAAGCCGGTGAGTTTGGGCTGCCGGAATTGGTCGAACGAGATTTTAGGTCAGCCGTGGCCGCAGGAGCGGTCCCAAGGATGGTGACAAAGAAGCGCACAATGCCCATAGTAAGATACGCGACGAAGTGAATGTTCTTGTCCGCCTCTTCCGGCGCGATTCTTTCCTTGGCGACATCGCCATCCTTCTCCCCCGCAGCATTCCTACTCACCCCCCTCCGATATCCAAATTCAACTTCCATCTCGACATAAGGACCTTGCGCCCCCTCCCCCTCTCCCTGCCCTTGAGTCCTCTCCTCCCCCGTCCTCTGTTCGTCCTGATCAGCCGCGAACGGCGCCGGTTGCGGGATCGACGGATCCGCCCAGGACGAGAAAGTGGCTGCGTTGCCGTCCGTTTGGTCTGAGCGGGAGCCGTCGGATTGGTTGGGACCGGACGAGGTGGGAGGGGGAACGAAAGAGGATTGGGTGGCGGAGGAGGGCAGGATCCGCATTCCGAGAACGCGGACGGGATGAGCGCCCTGTTCGAGCGAAGTGACGCGGACCATTTGCTGTAGGCAATCCCGTGGAACTGTCAGCTAAAAAGCTCACGAGGGTACACCCCCGTACTCCTTTTTTGCGGAAGAAACAAGCTGCGAACAGGAAACCTACCACGATGCCGGGCGTCATGGCCTTCATCTCGTCCTCGATCAAGTCCATCGCGGTCGCAAAGAGCTGTTGATCAATCACGGGCCACGCGACGTCCAGCAACCCGTTGAGCCACTCGGCGCCCTCGAACGTCGTCGACGGCTCTTTCGAACCGGTTTGATCGACGGGTGGGTGGAGAAGCGGGGCGCGGCGTTGCTCGGAGATGTACCACGAGAAATCCTGAGAGGTGTCGAAGAGTGCGCCGCGGAGGAAGTAGCCGAGGAGGACTGCGATGGCGCAAGGAGGGGACGTGAGTGAAAAGTTGAGGAATCAACAAATTCGGGGGCGACGTACCGGTCGAGACGATGCTCAGTGTCGTCCGCAGCGTCCACGAGATGATGAGCGTGTTGAGGCACACGAGGGCGATCAACCCGCATCCCGCATAGGTGAACGCCTGTGCAAAGAACGAAATCTCTCAGCGATTTCCTTTCGTTTCGGGGGAAGCGAAACGCACACACCTTGTTCCGAATCTTGCGGGCATACTCCTCGTGGATCTCTTTCTCTCCATCGAGTACGGCGCCGGGGGAGCCCTTCGTCGTTCGTTGGTTGACCGTAGAGGTCGAGGCGTGACCTTCTGCCGAAGCCATCCTGAGGTCGGCTGAACAGCGGACGATCTTTTGTTGATGAGCACGCGCCGAGTGGGTTTCAAGCTTCAGCAGTGAGCAGTAAGAGAAGCAGCCTTATAGTAGCATCGCCTGATACAGGTGAGGGAAGCGAGGGAAGAAGAAGTTGCCGCATCGCCTCTCCGCGAGCCGCTTGATCGAGCAAATGTTCGCCGTGGCGGTGGAACGCCGCGCGGCCGGTTTCGGCATCGTGGCCAGGCCGCGCGAACGGACGCAACAGCAGCGCGCGCGGTCATTGAAAAGTGGAATTAAAAAGTGCGGAGGCGACGGACCCATGACGCATGTGCACTGCTGCTCGCGACTGCGGAATCCCAACAACCTCCTGAGCGTGTCTCGATGCTCACTATACTCTGCTCTCTGGCCATATATTCATGTTCTGGCCCAACGACATCGCAGTCAGCCCGTCCGAAGCGACGCAGGAGCCTCATCTCGAGAAAGTCCCGGATCTGAGAGCGGAAGGCCGAAACATAAGCTTGTGGCATCCGGACCGGCGTACTCTCTGCAGCAACCGATCCTAGACATATACACAGCGGGGAGGCAGCTCTCTCCGAGTCTGTACGTGGTGTTGAGAGCGTACACGAGGGGTCCGTGTGATCTCGGTCGAGACGGCTTTCCTCTCACCCGGTCGCTTCTTGCTCTGCGACTATACGCTCGGACTCGATCGATCAAGTCTAGAAGGCTATTGTTGAGCGAACTCTGCACACCGCGTTAACCCCCAACCGCTGCGACACCGCGGAACGCCTCGTCGTCCCTACCTCTCGAACTCGCCATCAAACACCGGGTTTCTTCTCGGTCAACTTGTCACGGACACCGAAACGCGATGACAAGCATTTCAAGCTGGGCTGGGACTGCCCCTCTCTCGACTCCCGACCGGCTCACCGTCGGCGGGATCCCGCTCGCCGTGTATGGTCTTCCGGCTCTCTCGGTCCCCGCTTCGTCCTCGTCCGGACTCGCAGTTCTCTTCCTCCTCCACGGCAGGGGCGAAGATTCCCAGATCGCCTACATCACCCAACTCGCGACCAAGCTGGTCGAATCCGCACGGGACAAACGCGCTCACGTCTCGCCCATCGGCGCAGCGGGAGCGGCGGCCAAACGCGCCAAAGATTTGCTCGTCGTCACTTTCGATCAACGCAATCATGGACATCGGCTCGTCGATCCGGAGCGGAACATGAGCTGGTTGGAGGCGGGGAGGAAGCGCGCCAAGGTGCGGCAGGAAAAGGGGATGGCAGCGCACGATCTCGACAACGAGAACCACGCGTACGACATGTTTGCCATGCAGAGTGAGTCCGGCGGGTGATCACTCATGTCCAATCGGGGCAGCAGCAGTGATTGCTGACCCAATTGGTTGTTTTCCACGTCTGCCTGGACTCACAGCCGGAACGGCCCGCGATGTCTCGTTCCTGATCGACTTTCTCGCGCCGTCCTTGTTCCGCCACGACGAGCGCACCATCACCGACTGGTACTGCGCCGGGATCTCTCTCGGCGGACACGCGACCTGGCTCGCTCTCGCTCATGGTGCGTCACCCGCTCCCGGATTTCTCTCCAGAGCTTTTTTTTCCCGTGCTGATTCGGGAACTTGAGGGCATCGCAGACCCTCGCATTACCCTCGGCGTGCCCATTATTGGTTCTCCCTCGACGCTCGAGCTCCTCTCCCACCGCGCGAGGAACCTTCCCCCACCCGCAGGTCCTCTTCCCCTCTCCGCGCCCTTCTTCCCCCGCTCGCTCCTCACCGCGTTCGACAGACTCGATCCCGCCTCGCCTTCGCTCAGTCTCGATCGCTGGGAAGGGAAACAGATCCTCGTGTTGAGCGGGGAGGAGGACCAGCTGGTCCACTTCGTCCATGGCAAGAGTGGCGAGTTTGTGGAGAGGTTGAAGGGCGAGGTCCCGAGCTGCCATGTCGAGGCGTGGGTGCAACCCGGAACGTGAGTCTGGCTTTCTCCGCACGTGCACGGTGGGCTTGAGAAGAAGAAACTGATTCTTGAGACCCCCCCTCTGCTCGCCGGAATTCTGGCCGTGACCCGCTTCTCGCCTTTCACCCTCACCCCCATCCAGTGGCCACCTCTGCTCGGTCGAGATGATGGACCGCGCCTGCGACTTTGTCTGGACTCGAGGTCTCAACATCGACACTGGCGCCGGTGGCAAGGCGCAATCGGCGGCGGGCAAACTCTGAGCCCAACTCGCTCCTCAGGTCAATCAAGCCGGGCTCCGGAGGAAAGGTTCGGAGGGCAGAGGCTGGAATATACGGCCGAGTTCAAGGGCATAGCTGTAAAAGGGTAACAGGAGACGGATTAGTCTGCGCTGCAGATGTTGTCTCGTCGTTTTTTTTTGTTTTCCTTGAGATGCTTCTGAGGTTTCTTTCTTTCTTTCTCCCTTGCATTCAGTCTCGAAAGAAAGAGGTACGAACGAGAACTTATTAAAGTTTGCTATAGCTTCGAGGTTGAGAGAGGCGCCGGTTCAACCGATTCGTCGTTGCTTTTCGCCGTCCTGCAACTCGCTTGCAAAGTGACTAGACCTGTCGTGCCCTGCTACGCTCTGCTTCAACTACCTCTGCTGTCCGCTATCGCTCTTCCGGGCAGCTCCATGCCTCTCTCAGCGGGGCTGTCGGTCGCGAACGCCGACTCGCCGACCAGTGCTGAAGACGCTTCGACCTCGACGCCTGATCTGCCGCTCATGCGCTTGGTAGGACCTCACGTGCAGCTGAAAACATCGGCTACAGTCGCCGCGCCAGGTACGCGCTTCACTCCCGTAGTCCAACGACCGGAGCCCGTCTCGTTCCTTCAACATCTCCCCTGAGTTGCCTTCCTGTCTGCATGCAGCCAATTCGAAGAGCACCGACCACCAAGCGAGTCGGGCTTTGCCTCACCCCACAGGACCGCGCATCCAGCTCCGGTCCCGTCCCTCGCAGGGTGACGATTCGAAACCCGGACCGCCCAAGATCACCTTGAACGCCAATTCTACTAGCTCGAGCGGAACTCTGCCCGCGACAGAGACCGAGACCGTCACACAGACGCCGACCGACAGGGTGGACCCTTCTGCTGAGGCTAAGGACGAAGAGGAAACGACGGCGGCGGCCAAAGAGCCGGGCGAGGACGGCCAGGTCATCATCAAGAGAAAGAAACGGAACCGAGGCAAGGGGGGCCGCGGCGCTCAGACTTCTGCGGGTGAGCACGACGCGTCCGCCACAGCGACAGCTGCGGACGCGGTACCTACAGAGAAGAGCGGTTCTGGGGATGGGGATGACAGCACATTCTTTCGCTTTGCGGTACTGACTCGGACGCTGCCTTTGCCCAGCCTACGAATTCACTCTCGCAGAAGATTCCCGCCTCCTCGCCCTTTGGGACCAAGCCTGTGCTGCTTCCGCTCTTCTTCCAAACTCAACCAGCGATCACGCCACCGTTTCCCTGAACTGGCCCCAGATCGCCCGCGATCAATTTCCTCACGCAAACAGTCTTCAAACTACGCTCACTCCCGAAATGCTGCAAGAGCGATTGAATCACCTCATGGGACGGAGGATCTGGCTCGCCGAACGGGCGAAGGCGTATACCGAGCTCGAGGAATCGATTGCAGCGGAGCGCAAGGCGCTGACAGCAGCTGAAGCTGCTGCAGCTTCGGCGGAACCGGTTCAACAGGTACGCCCCCCTTTTCATTTGGCGCCTGACTTGGATGGAGGACAGTGACGTGCCCCCAACACATGAGCAGGAAACCTCCTTGCCTCCCGAGACGGTCTCGCCGCCCCCGAAGCCTGCGAACGCAACCTCCGCAGATCCTACCGAATCCTCGACCACGCTGCTGCTCGCGACGCATAGCATTGCTCTCCAGCCTCTCGACCCGGCGCGCGTGATCGATTCTTGCGAACAGATGAACGCTCTCGCCGCGCGCTTGAAAAGCAGGAACAAGATGAAGCGCTCGATCTCTGCTGCCGAGGCAGAGTAGCGCCATGCTGGAGTACGATACGCTTGAGCTTGACGGTAATGCTTGATCATGTGTAGAGTGCCGTCTCTTTATTCAGCTTTGCTATGCAAGATGCAGTGGTGTCTTTTGACGAATCGAGAGCGCGGTCGAGCACGGGAGTTGCAAAAGTCTGTTCTCCCTCGCAGCTTAGCGCTGAGCAACACGCGCGTATTCATGCACTCAGCTCCGGTAAAAACCAGCTATGTACTTGGTACAAGTGTGTGCGGCTTTTGCAGCTGTTGCGTACCCGATCCGCCCGCGCTAGGCAAAAGAAGTGGCGGGCGGACACTCGGTGAAGCTGCTTCAGCTAGTACATGTTTTTAAAGAGCTCGCACTGCATAAAGTAAGCTTGCCCGAGCCGTCTCGATGACGAGTCCGAGCGAGAGACAGTGACCGCTTCCATTCTTCTTTGGCTTCTCTTGCTCACCTCTCGCTCATTCCTCGTAGCCGTACCACTCGGATACGACTTGAAAGCTCTTTTTCAGACGGTAGGTCCCCCAGATTCTCACGCTGGTGCTTCCTCCGACTCGACCGAAGCCCTTTCAGCTCACTGACAGGGCTTGTCGCGCTTTTGTCCCTTTGCAGCACCACAACTCGCTCTACTGCTTCCCCGACAGCTCACGAACGATAGAGCACCCATGAGCGACCTGACCGTCGCTGGATCTGACTCAGAGGTCGAGGACAGTGGTGCGTACTGGTCCGACTTGGTTCTGCTTGTTGGACAATGGCGCGTGCCACCGCGTTACCATACTCGGACGGACTCGGACTGACTCGGACTGACTTGTTGGAGGCAATAGAGATTGAAGTCCTCACGCCATCGAAGCCACCCAGCGTCAGCGGAGCGCGCTGGTCCGGGAAGGAGGAGAAGGTGTTGAGGGCGCTGGCCAAAAAGAGCGAGATGGACTGGCAGGGCCGCGCCGACGCCCTCGCCAAACGCGACTTTGGGTTGAGAACCGCCCGTGCGCTCCAGGACCGGTTCCGCCTCATTCAAGCTCGCGACCAAGCATCGGACGAAGGGGATCAGGACGGCGAAGGCGAGAATGCTCGTCACCGGGCGGCCAAGAAGTCCAGTGAGTGCCTTCACAAACTGTATTAATTGGATCTCACACATGAGTGGCCTGACAAAGTTGTCTTTGCTGGTATCTACAGAGGGCAGGCGCGGGAGGAAATCCCGTCCCTTCACCGCCGGCGAGGACGGCGCCCTTCTCGCCATCTTCGACTCGGTCGCCGAGCACACCGCCAAGAACCGCTTCGCCAAGCAGTGCCTCAACTGGCCTCAGGTCAAGGACACGCTCGATGATGTTGCCGAGTCGGAGAGCGAGGGCGAGGCGCACAGCAAGGCGCAGCTCCAGGCGAGGCTCGGGCAGTTGAAGAGGGAGAAGAAGCGGTTCAAGGAGCGCGCCGAGCTCTGGAAAGAACGCGGGGAGAGCCAGGAGCAAATGAAGGAGAGGCTCGGATTGTAGGCGGCGAACTGGGAGCAGGACGCGTGGAGGAAGAAGAAGATGGCGGCGATGCGCTTGATTCTGGGTGGTTCTCTTGACGGGCTTGTTTTTGGATCTCATACTCTCTCTTGATTTTGTTTGTTGTTGTGCTGCATTGTAATGCTTCTCCCTTGTACACGCGGCCAAAAGCGAGCGCAGAATCACTTTGGGAAGGCCGTTCGTCGGATGCTCTCCTCCGGTCAGCTTCAGAGCACTTGGTTGTCTGCGTGGCGGCACTGTGCGCTCGACCGCGGCTTATCCCGAACGTACTAGCAACTGCTCGCTCTCCTGTATGGATATGGACGACCAGAGTACCCTGAAAAAGCCAAATATAGATCAGCCGCTTTCAGCTCGTGCATTTTCCCGTGCCAAGCTAGGACAACAGCTAGAGAGCGCAGAGAGTAGTCGCTCAAGTCAATGTAAAGCGCGCATTAACCCCTGAAAAATGCGCTGCAGGCGTTGTCCGAGCGATGGCGCTGCTTCCCTTTCCTCCTCTCCCTCTTCCTTTCTCCTCGCACACAGCTCTCTCGTTGCTCTCGCGCTCGGAGTACCTCGGGAAACCCGTCTACAGAATGTAAATCTCTCAAACTCTCACGCTGACTCTTCCCCACGCTCGACCGAGTCCGTGCAAGGCTCAATCCCGCTGACGCCTGTCTTCTTATCCCCGCCATTGCTTTACCTCGTCGCAGTCCCCTCGACCATCTCGGCCGCACCGCGTCCAAGACATCTGCAGCGTCATGAGTAAAAAGCGCGCCACCCCGACTCTGGCGAGGAGTCGAACGGATCCGGTATGTTCTTGCCCGCTCCCGATCACTTCTCGTCAACTTGTGCATTTCGCGGTGTTTCTACACCCGAACCGGCTCGGACTGACTCGGACTCGCTTGCTTGAGATTATAGATATCGAGATTGTCGAGCCCAAGAAGCAGCCTGGTGCGCGGCAGATGTGGACCCTTGCGGAGGACAAAGCGCTTTCGGCCCTGATGGAAGACAAGGAGCTGGACATGGATGATCGCGCCGACGCTATGGCGGCTCAGGGCTTCCTGCAACGGTCAATGAACGCCTTAGAGCTGCGCTGGGGCCGGATCAAACACCGCAAGCTCACACCAGAGGAGGAACAGAAGATGGAGGCCAAGGAGCGCAAGCTCGCCGCGAAAAAGGCCAAGAAGAACAGTGGTGAGTTGGTTGTGGCCCTCGTTTCGCCCAAGTTCTGGCTTCTACATGGGCTAACAGCCATGTCTGTGGTGTATTTCAGAGCAGGAGAGGAAGGTGGAGGCGAAGGAGCGCGATGCGGTCGCGAGCCAGGCGAAAAAGAACATCGGTGAGTCGATGGTAGTCCTCGCTTGGCCACTCTTGGTTTCTGCATGTGGCTAACAACCCTGTATCTTATGTATACAGATCCGGCGAACGGCAACAAGGACGCTACGAGTCCTTTCACTCTCGAGGAGGAAGGCGCTCTTATCGCCATCCACAACAACGTCGTCGAGAAGGCCTCTCAAAGTCCGTACGCCAAGCCGGAAATCGACTGGGACAACATCAAGGCTGCGATGGCCAAGATGGCGGCGGAAACGGGGAAGGGGAGCGCTCGTCCGAAGGAAGTCCTCCAGCGCGAGATGGTCCGCCTCACGGGAAGGAAGGTCGAACTCGGTCGGGCACTCGGGCGCTTGAAGCAGGTGGAACAGAAGGCCGGGGACAGTGACTTGTTGAAGAAGCTGGGGATCTAGGAGACGCGGTGCGGGCTTGGCGGGAGGATGCAGGATGCGAGGAGGAAAAGTTGCGGCGGCTTGCATGGCTTGGGGGCTTTCGGGCAATGATCGACGGGCTTGTTCTCGGATCTCTTACTCTCTCATACATTCCTGTTGTGGTACTGCATTGTAATGCTTCTCCCTGTACAAGCAGCTCAAGGCGAGAGTAGAATCACTTTGGGAAGGCCAACAAGATTCAAATTCATCGGCGCCATCGTATGGTGGCTTCCAGTCAGTTTCGAAGCGCTCGGTCCGCTGCGTAGCACGTTGTGCGCTCGCCCGGGGCTAATTCAGAAAGCACTAGCAACTTCCCGCTCTCCCAGTTGGATATGATCGATCAGAGTACCCGGGGAAAGCAGCGATCTGCCGCTTTCAGCTCCTGCATTTTCCCGTGCCAAGGTAAGACAACAGCGAGAGAGCGCAGACGTTCCTCAAGTCAATGTATACTGCCCGTTCATTAGCCCCTGAAGAGTGCTGAAGGTATTTGCCGAGCGGATGACGAGGGGAGCAGGGCGCAGCGCGCGCAGCGCCGCTTTTTCCTCTGACTCTTCCTTCTGCTCCTCCCATATAGCGCTCTCGTCTTCCTCCGCTCGGAGGAGAAGCTCTTCTAGGGACCTTAGGTCACATGTTAGCCCTTCCCACGCTCGACCGAGTCCATGCATGGCTCAATCCCGCTGACGCCTGTCAGCCTTTCGCCTTCGGGTTCGACTCCAACTTCGACTCCCTCTCTTCCTCCCCCTCTCTTGCTTTCCCTAGACACATAAGGCTTACCTCCGTCATCTCGGTGAACCGGTTTTGAGTGCTGGATGACCCCTTTTCGGGAAGTCCGGCGCTCGCACCCCTTCAGTCAACTTGTTTGTCTCCCTGTCGACGATTTGTTCTCTCAGCTTCTTCTTCTTCCTCTTCTCTCCAAGTTACTTCCGTCCCTTATTCGGAATTCTAGACTCACTGGATATCTAAGTGCTACGAGCTTATCACCGCGAGTCGCCCGTCTCGAGACTTTGCTCCTCGCCTGGCAACGCCTGTCCCCATTTCCCTGCGATCCCAGTTCCTCGTCGCAGTCCCCCTCAATCGCCTCGGCTGCACCACTCCCTAGACACCGACAGCGCCATGCGTGGCAAGCGGTCCCAACCCAGATCTGACAAGGGAAAGAGCGGTTCAAGTTCCGGCTCGAAGTGGACTCGCAAGGAAGAAATAGCCCTCGTGAAATTGGCTGAACGGGGCATCCGCTGGACCGACTGCGCCAAACGCTTGGCCGCAAAGGGTTTCGGGGTACGAACGCCCGGCGCTCTACGAAAGCGCTGCCGGGTCATCAAGAAACGCGGTGAGGATGAGGATGAGGATGAGGATGAGGATGAGGATGAGGATGAGGATGAGGATGAGGATGGGGATGAGGATGAGGATGAGGACGCCCGCATACAGAAAAACGAGGATGAGGATGAGGATGAGGACGAGGAAGACGGCGCCCTCATCCAGAAGAAAAACACCGGCAGTGAGCGCTCACAAAAGCTCAGTTGGCACACTCTCACAGTGAAGTGGCTTGACATTTCTCCTCTGACACGTTATAGATGCCAAGAAACCCGCCGAGAACCGTCCGTTCACCGTAAAGGAGGACGCGGTAGTTTTGGCCGCTTTCAAGAGCGTCGTCGAAAACGCTGCCCAAGATCACTGGGCCATTGCCTGCCCTAACTTGACCAACCTGTCCGTATCGGTAGCCGCGGAGAGCACGAAAGAGAAGCATAAGACGCTCCACACGAAGAAGGAAGTCGCCGCCCGATGGACCTACTACGAGAAGCGACACAAGAAGCGCGTCGGATTGGAGGAGCAGCTGAAGAAGCTTGATGAGGGGGACAGGCCGGTCGAAGACGCCGCGATCCAGGCAAAGCAACACCTGGGAATCTAGGTGACAAGGAGGAAGCCCTTAGGGCTGAGACGGCCGGGGACAACGCACCTGGATCGACCGAACTCCGATCAACAATTCGGACGGACCGGTTTCTCGGTTCTTATACTCGCTGTTCTTTTCTTATTGTTGTACTGCAGTGTAACACTTCTTCTGTACATGTTCCGAGCGACAGCGAGATCTCTAGCGAGCAAGTTCTTTTCCAACGACAGTTCTCAAAGGGAATATCTGACCTCTTGTATGAGAACGGCTCTGCATTGCTGGTTGGGGCTATACTAGCAACGCCTCGCAGAAGGGCGGGGCAGTATGCTACGCAAACTATGGTCAGGCGGTCGAGACAGCCTTGCACTGGCAGCCAGATTTGACGGAGTGGTCGGCTCTGAGAGACTCGGGGCCGTCGCAGTGGAGTATGGACATTCCGCTTTGCTGATTGCCTGGAACCGACCTCCTCCGAGGGCTGCAAGCGCTGTACTAGGCTGGTAACGCCTTTCGCAGAGATGACCTTCTCTGCCCGCGACGGAAGAGCGGCGAGAATCTGCGCCTCCCCTCATTCACTCGGGGAAAGCGACCACGTCGGTCACGCGTCACGATTTCTCTGCTACACTCGAGTCTAAACATGCTGCTCAAGTCGTTCCTGGGTACGTGCGGGACAGTCACCCGCTCCTGACTCCCTTGACTGACCCGCCCACGCCCTCCGCCAGTCCCGCTCGCGGCGTTGCTGCTCTCCTCGACGACGACGACGTCGGTCCTCGCCCGCCCGACCGCGAGCCCGACGCCCGACGTCGAAGCGCACATCAAATTCCCAGACTCGAACCCCTTTGGACGTGCGTCGCTCCCCCCGTGTCGAGGGGGAATCAGCAGCTGACCCCAAGAGAGCGCCCCTACGCGCAGGTGTCACGAACGGCAACTCGAACAACTTGCTGCATGTCCGCGTGCAGAACCATGCCGATCACCCTATCACCATCTTGCGCGTGAGGGGTCAATTCAGGGAAGCCACCGGCAAGGAGAGACCCCTCCGAGAGGTGCGTCAACGCGTTGCTCCCGTCTTCTGCCCCGTGTGTTGACCGCGACACACGCATAGACTACGACGATGCGACTCGGCATGCCCGTCTCGCCGAAATCGAAATCGCCGTTGATCCCGTACCGCTTCCACTCGGAGAACAAGATCGGCGACGTCGGCCTCCGCGTCTGGGTCGACTACAACGATGCCGTGAGAACGGGACTCTGGTCTCCATCAGGGGCTGACTCTTTGCTGATCACGACCCACTTACGCAGAACAACAACTTGCACTCGGTGTTGGGTTACGACTCGACCGTCACGGTCGGTGAACCCAAGTCGTCGTGGTTCGACCTCGAGCTGTGAGTCCCCCCCGCGCGCCCTCTTTTCACTATCCGGTACCTTTCTCTTCTTGCGTATCGACATCATTGGCTGATACAAACATGTCGACGCCCAGCCTGTTCCTCTACGTCCTCCTCGGCGGTCTCTTTGCCGGCATCGTCTACTTCGTCTACACCACCTACTTTGACCCCTCTCTCTCGCTTTCCCCTTCCGCCTCTTCGAAGAGCGGCAAGAAGGCTTCGTCCGGAGGCCGCCCGAGCGCCGTGACGGCCAAGTCGTCCTCGATCGTCGACAACGTCACGGGCGAGAAGAGCAAGGTCGATGAGAGTTGGGTGCCGGAACATCATTTGCGGACGAGGGGTGCCAAGAAGGGGGGTAATGCGAGCGCGGGCGCGACGAGTGGAGAGGAGAGTGAGGGAGGGAGGGGCAAGAAGGGAAGGCGGCAGTGAGCGGGGCGCGCGGGTGGGTGTGACCTCGACCTCGACGCGACTGCGGCTAGGAAGGAGGATCGGATTGGCCATTTCATCAGCTGCGAACTTGATGTTCGAGAGCCTTTTGAGATCGCGGACAGGAGGAGGAGTTGGTGCGCGAGATCCTTTCGCAGGGTTGATCACGAGGCGACAAGCGCTCGCTCGCCGGAGGGGAGCAAGTAAAAAAGAAAGGGAAGACGTCCATACCGTGTAGATGTTCCTTAGTTGTCAGTTTTACACATCTATGCGGAGTGAAACCAAATGCAGAGCTGTCTTTACAAAGCGTTTTTACACTGTAATGTGGTCTTTTGTAATCGCGCATTACACTTTTGATCTTTTTTCCTCATCACAACTTCGTCCTCCCGGACCTCGTTTTGCTGCCGTATCAAAAGTGTCCAGCATCCACTACTGCAGGAATGACCATCACTCTGCTGTCTGGTCCTCCGACGGCCCTCTCGCGGGAAGAGTTGGCGTCCATCTCGACCTCGACTCCCTCGACGTTTGAAGGGATCGCGCCCTTGACGCGGCACCACGAACCGAACGGAGTCAAACTCCGGCTCGAGCCTGCTTTTGAAGGATTCGATGGACAAGGGCTCGAAGGAGGATTGTGGATCACCGAGGGGTGAGTCGTCCGTCTTTCCTCTTCCTCCTCCTCCTTGACGGATCTAGTTTTAACGAATCGTGTCCGCCAGCGCCCTGTCGTTCTATTCCGAATCAACCAACAAGGGAATCTCGTTCCCTTACCCGCATATCACCCTGCACGCCATCTCGCGAGACGCACCACCGTCCCCCTCACCCGCCGCCGCCTCTTCAGCAAATGGAGGAGGGGCAGAACCGTCATCAACAACGGCAGCGTGCATTTATTGTCAGATTGAGGAGAGTGAAGGTGAATTGGAGGATACGGAGGGGATGGAAGAGAGCGGGACGAGGGAGATGTGGATCACGCCGAGCGATCCGGAAAGCGGTGAGTCCCCCTTTTTTTTTTTTTTTGGGTCTACCAGTGGGGGATTTCCTCTTCTTCTCCTTGCCCTCCCCCTCTTGTCCTTCGTCGACCGGGAATCATCCTCCAACAGGGCGCTCCCTCCCTGGAGATCACATGCCGAGGAACTAACCGAATGACATTTCTCTCCCCCCGCAGTGGAAAAGATCTTTTCCATGTTGTCCTACTGCGCTTCCCTCCACCCGGCCGAAACCGACCCCACTCCCTCATTCATGAACGCCGACACCACCGCCGACGGCGACGCTGAGTCCGCCAACCCTCAAGCCTCCCTCTTCGCCTCGATGGGACTCGACCCTTCCTCAATGGTCTTCTCCAACCCGGACGGCTCGCTCGGCGGACCGGGTCTCGCAGCCATGATGGAGCAGGCTTCTTCCGAGCAATTTGAGGACGGCGCAGACGGGGAGGGAGAGGAGAGCAGCGCGGGGAGGCAGAGGAGCGATTTCGTCAATGAGGGGAGGGCGCGCGGCGCACCGTATTGAGGCCACGTAATCGACCGGCCGCGAGTGGATATACTCCCGTAGAGTGAAAAAACACATCTCGTTGCGGTTTACTTCGAACCCAGCTTCTCGAGTAGATGTACCTGCAGTGAGTTCTTTCTCCTGGTTTGACTTGCCTTCGTGCTTTTCCAGGAAAACTCAGACCTGACCTAACCGTTGTCTTTGGATCCAGATTACACACTCCCAACGTCTAAACGGCTTTTAGCGCACGAGTAGCTATAGACCGCGTGCACGTGCGGTTCTTTTGACAGGAAACTCCGAACGAGTCCGCGGCGTCGAGACTCCTTTTCCTCCTCCAACCGCACCCACCTGCTCTCTCGCCCCGCTACCGAACAGAGTGCGATCAAGGGGTCAGGTAGCACATGGACTGGCTCGAAACCTGGCGCGATTCCTGGTCGACGGGCAGCGTCACCGCTTCTTCGTCGTCGTCGTCGTCTTCGCCGTTGTCAGGAGGAGCGGGAAAAGGGAACGCGAACGACCACACTCGCGCTGCTACAGATAATGGTGCGTACTCGCCCGTGCCTCTTGTAATTAACCGTGTCGGTGCCGCTGACCCTGCTTTTCGAGATCGTCCTCACAGCAGCAGGGAAGAAGCGCAAGCAGGAACTTGCATCGCCGGGCGAACCGAGGCGCACCAAGCGGGTCCGCAAACCCACTGCAGGTACGGTAGACTGATATGCCTTTGCGCGCGCCACGGCGCCCTGCCACTCACCCGGCGTCGATGCTCTTTCGCCGTTTGGCGCAGCTCTCGCCGAGTTTCGGATCGAGCTCAACACGCGCAGAAACCGCAACGGGCTGCCTCCCAACGATGACGCGGGTAAGCAGACTTCCAATTGTCTCTTTCGGCGTTTCACCAACACCAAAGATGGACTGACGAGGGTCCCCGGTCCGACAGGCGACTCTGAACAGCCGCTGATCTCGACGAAGCGTGCCCGTCCTCGTGCCCGCCAAAGCACTGTCTCCGGTGGCGAACCGAGCACGACGACTCACGAGAACACTTCGAACCGGTACTCGACGAGGGCGAGCCCTGTGCGGGGAGTCGGCGACGACGTCGGTTTCAGGACGGGCGAGAGGGGGAACACAATGCAGCAACTCGAGGATACGGCGGCGGGAGTGTCGGAACCGCAGCAGCAGCAGCAGCGCAGTGAGCTTCTTCCGATGACCGTACACGTCTCGCCATGGACCTCTTATGCCTATTGATCTTGAGCTGAACCTCAATTTTTGGGTACAATAGAGCGCGGAGGGAGACTCCCGTGGTCGCCCGCCGAAGACGCCCGACTCCGGACTGCCCTATTCACCTTTGCGGGACTCGACCCCGCCACCACCAGCACCAGCATTGACCGCGTCAAGGTCAAAACCGTCGAGTGGCACGAGGTCAAGCGGATCTTCGACGCTCTCGCTCCTCCAGAATCAGCGTCGTCCGGCCCGCCCCGATCGGTTCATTCGCTCCAAGGCCATTTCTACAGTGTGCTGTCGCGTCGGAGTCAGCAAGCCCCTCCCGTCACCGTATCGGCCGAAGCTGGACCGTCTCCGTCCGGCTCGCAGTGGTTCGTCTCGTCGACGCCGTCTTCGAGCGCTGCCGCCATCCCGTCAGGATCCGCCGGCATCAACATCGTCGAGGAGGATTCTCAGCGCGCGGATCTTTCGGCGATGGATCCCGGCCAAGTCGAGAGACGCGAAGAATCTGCACCGCCGAACCAAGCAGCCACCTTCGATACCGCCGCGGCCACTGCTTCCTTTCCCGAGTCCGATGATCCGATGAGCGGCTCGTTGACTCTCGAAGACGTGCTTGGTGCTTTCGCTACTGCCGGTTCGATGACCGCGCCGGTGAACACGGCGTCCCAGGCTTCTGCCGCAGCACCCGCCCTCAATCTTGGCAGCTCGACGCCGAACCCTGAAGACTCGAACACGTCGCACCACCAAGAGGAAAACCGATCGCTTTCTGGACCCACGCGCGACGTACAAGGTTCCGCCGACGCACAGAAAGGCGCGAGTATCGCGAGACCGGCGGAGCCGAATCCGACGAGCGAGACGAGCGGAACGCCCGAGGCTGGCACCAGTGGACCGGCGGCAGCAAGGTTCATCCCTCGTAAGCACCCTTTTCCTGCGACGAGCTTGCAATCGAGAATCCGAGAGCTGATGGCGTGAATGCCCTTTTTCACTCGAAGCCGGAAATGTCAACTCGACTTCGAGTGCGTCCGCGCGGATGCAAATGCAGCCTGCGGCCTCTGGAGGAGGGCAAGCGACTGGGTGAGCTCAAAGCGCGGGGACCTCGCATGAGGTCCGATAGTTTACGGCCAGCTCATGTCGCCCGACTTGGTCCTGTTCTGCAGGCCCTTTACCGCGGCCGAAGACGCCCGCATCATCGAACTCTTCGGCTTGAGAATGCCCCAGACACATATTGCAAGGGCTCTCAACCGCTCGTACAGCTCGCTCTGGGGTCGAGTCAAATTCTTGCGCCAGCGCGGAATGATCTCGCAGCCCGTGTCTGCCACCGCGACGTCTCTGCCGCCCTCGAACCAGCCTGCTGGCGACGCCGGCAACACGGCGACTAAAACATCTCCGGTGGCGGGCACTGAAGACGCGCAGGGGACCGTCGCGAGTTCAAGTCACTCTACCTTGGTCATGGCATCGAGCAATGCAGTCCCCGGCAGCCAGGCGCCTGTCCACGACCCGCAGGTCGGACCCAACAGCGCCTCTGCAGCCACTTCCCTCGCGCCACTGAACCCCCCGGACAAGAAGGCGACGGCACCCAGTAAGTTTCCCCCCGTCCGAACTTTCTCGACGAGTTGAACGAGCGGCGTGCTGACAAACTCCGCCTCTCCAAAAGAGCGCTTCACGGCAGAGGAGGATCAGCAAATCGTCGAGCTCAAAACAAGCGGTATGGAGTGGCAGGTGATCGGTTCCCGCCTCCAGAGGACGAAGGCGACTTGCGCGCGACGTTACGCTCTCTTGAAAGAGAAGGCCCAACTCGCAGGACGTGAGTCGCCTTCAGCTACAAGTGTTTCTAATCGCTTACAGGTGTTGACTCACACTAGCTACGTAACGCAGAAGATTTGTCGTCCTTCGCACAACCACCGAAAGCTATAGCATCGGGAATTCAAGCCGGCGAAGCCTCCACCGCGCCGCCTCCGACTATCGCTACTCCGGTCCAGCAGCCCGCCGCCGCGACTACTCCGCTCCCTCCGTACACCGTCGAGGACGATACCATCATACTGCGCATGTACTTGCAAGGCAACTCGGCAGAACGGATCGGCATCGCGATCAAGCGCTCCGCCTTCAGCGTCCATCGCCGTTGGACCAAGAAGAAAGACGGGTGGATTGCTGCGGGTGCGTTGCCAAATCGCTCTCATGCTCGAAACGGGGAAAGACTGATGTGTGCTCTTTCGCGCCCGCAGGTCTTCTCACGGCCGGAAGTCGTCTCAAACTCCACGACGATCCTCCCGACCCGCCCGTCGTCTGCGCCGCGACCAAGTCTCCCGGCGACCCTTTCGCGGATCTGCGCGTCCCGCCTACGAGTTCGACGAGCGCCCAGCAGGATGCGCGTGGCCGGATCGGCTCTCCTCCCTCGCTGACACCTACGTTGGGAGTCGAAACGGCGGAAAACGACTTGGGCGCTTTCGACGCTTCGTTCTTCTCATACGAGGGCACCGTCGTGGATCCGGCCCTCCTCGGCATCAGGGCTGATCCGATGTCCGATGCAGCGGGCGAAGCGACCACTCTGCAGCCGCAGAATTCGGCAGCCGCGACTTTCGGATCGCGTCAAGAATCGCCGCTCGTCCCATCCGCTTCGGAGGACGACTCCTCGATGCCCGAAACGACGACGGAGAAGATGCTTGCCGGTGCCATGCCGCACTACGATTCCGGCATGCAAGGTCTGGACCGTTTCTTGCGTCTCGTCAAAGATGGCGCGAAGAAGCGGTGAGCGGGGACAGAGGGGGTTGTGGAGGGGGAGACGCTTGGCTTGAGCGGAGGGTTTAGCGGAATGATGGTGGGTGTGATCGCTTGCGGTTGATGTTGTCGTTGCGATGAAGCTTGATGAAGTCGTGCAGTGAGTCTTTCCCCGCCACCTGCATCGTTCTCTTCGAAAATCTGATCAAAGGCTGTACCACTCCTGGCAGATTACGCTTTGAACATGACTTGGCCATCTTGGCGGGCACAAATAGCTATAACGTATAGACCGCGTACGGTTTCTGCCGGAAAGTCCGGAAGCGTCCGAGGAGCTGTCTCACCGAGACTCCTTTCCTCCTCCGTCAGCGAACTCGGCCTGCTCTCGCCTTGCTACTGACTAAAGGGGCACGCTATCACAACGAACCACGTCTCATGGACTGGCTGGAGAGCTGGCGCAGCAACACGTCGATGCGCAACACGACCTCGTCGTCCCTCAGCGGAGCGCACCGAGTGCTCGACCAAGACAATGCCGACGGGCGCACCGTTTCAGGAAACGGTGCGTTTACTGGAGCCATCGCTCTCGAGTGTGTCCGCTTGACTGACGTGCATCCGAGGCCGTCTTCACAGCAGAGAAACAGCAAACGCCGCAGAGCCTCCAAGCCGGAAACGTCGGAAGGGACGAACCGAGGCGCACTGTGAGGGTTCGGACGAAAGTCAGCACACCACCACCTGCAAGTAGGTAACTTTGCAAGAACCCGCGCCTCTATGCGAGACCAGTCTCTTATCCGCGTCGCTCTCGCCCTTACGCAGCTCCTACGGAATCTCGAGTCGGGCTCGCCACGCAGCCGAGCCGTAATGATCAGCCGACGGACGACAATACGAGTGAGCAGGCTTAATCTCCTTTGCCCTGACTGCTCCCTGACTCGCTCCTCTGGTTTCAGGCCCGATAGGAGACGGCGAGCAGCCTCCGAAGCCCAAACGTCTCCGTCTCCGTCTCCGTCTCCGCACCAGCACTCTCCCTGCCGGCGAACCGAGCTCGAGCCGTGACATCCTTTCTCGCGAAAGTCTGGCGACACCAAACCGTTCGCAAGACGGTCGCCTTGTTTCCTCCACGCCGTCCTCGAGCACGGCCGGAACACCGTCCGCCACATCGCGCGCCTCCGACTTTTCCGGCAAGGAATCCGCGCAGACTGAGACGACCGAGGTACAAGAGTTTGACCGCGGTCAGAGCTCGACCACGCTCCCGATCCAGTCTTTCCAGACTCGAGGCTCGTGTCAAGATCCACCGCCGCTTGAATCGAACGCGCTTGAAGTTTCCATTCCGACTTCGCCGGTCTCCGTCGCCTCATTCGACTCAGCAGTGGGCGCTGCGTTCTTCCCGGATTCCGATGACCCGCTGCGCGCATCGCCGGGTCTCAGACGCGCATCCGGCTCGGCGACCGCGCAGGTGGTCGAACCGTCCCAAGACCCTGCGGCAGCGGATGCCGCCAATGACAAGTCGATGGTGCGCCCTGGAGCGAGTGAACCCCCGAACCACAAGAGTGAGTCTCTCAAACGACAACGCGCTGCCGCTCTCTTTAAACTTGCTCACGCTGGTTTCGCGTTTCCCAGAGCGCTTCCGGCCAGAAGAGGACGCCCGACTTGTCGCGCTGAAGAAAAGCGGCACAACATGGGCTCTCATTGCCGCGGACCTGGGACGGACAAAGTCTGGCTGTGAGACGCGGTACCGCCTCCTTCGCGAAAAGGCGAGGCTCGCAGGACGTAAGTTGGCGCATGACAGCTTCGTGCATTTCTCTTGCTCAAAGTTCACAGTTGACGGGTTTCTCTGGGAACTTGATGCACACAGAGGAGCCAACGAATCCGACCGCTCCGACGACGACAGCCTCGCCCGCCATCACTGCAAGCACTTCGGCCGGACCAGCGCCAGCTTCCAGCTCTTCGGCGCAAATTTTGACCGCACCCGCCCCGCTGCCTCTCTACACGGCCGGCGACGATATCGCTATCCTGCGCATGTACTTGCAGGGCGAATCGGCCGAAGGGATCGGCACCGCCATCGACCGCTCTACGCTCAGCGTTTACCGCCGCTGGACCGAGAAGCGAGACGAGTGGATCGCCTCAGGTGCGTCCGCCACAGTTTTGCGACCCGGGAGAGCGAGATGCTAATTGCGGCAGATGGTGCATACAGGCATTCTCCCCGTCGGGAGTCGTCTCAAGCTTCTCGACGAGCTGCCGCACCTCCCCATCGTTTCAGCCACGACCGCACCTCTTCTCGACCCTTTCGCGATTCTGCGCTCCTCCACCTCACACGTCATGGCTGGCGCTGAACAAGATGCGCAAGCCCCGACTAGCTGGGATGGAACAGATGAGCTGTTGCCGGAACCCGAAACGACGGAAACCGATCTGGGTGGTTTCGACACTTCCTTCTTCTTGAACGAGGACCCGCTGGTCGAATCGACCCTTCCTGATGTCAGCGCCGGCTCAACACTCGGTACAGCACCCGAGGTTCCCCCTCCTCCACAGCCGCAGATCCAGAACCCGCCGCAGGTCTCTGCAGCCGCGACTTTCGGATCGCGTCAAGACTCGCCACTCGTCCTGCCCGCTTCCGAGCACAACTCTTCGACGCCTTTGACGGCGACTGAGAGGATGCTCTCCGACGCCATGCCGCACTACGAGTCCGGCATCGAAGGCCTGAACCGGTTCCTGCGCCTCGTCAACAGTGGCGGGCAGAAAAAGTGCTGAGCGGAAAGTGAGAAGTGGTCGGAAGGGGAGGCGCTCGGCTTCAGCGGGGGTTTAGCTGGATAATTAGTGGCTGTTGTTGCTCGTACTTGATGTTGTCGTTGCGATGAAGGCTGGTGGAATCCTGCAGTGAGTCTTTTCCACGTGCTCTCTTTTCGAAAATTCGCAACCTGATCGAAGGCTGTACCGCCACTTGCAGATTACGCTTTGAACGGACTTTGACCATCTTAGCGCACATCGCTATAGACCGAAAGACCGCGCACGGGCCTTGCCGGAAACTCCGGAAGAGTCCGCGGAGCCCTTACCTCGTCGAGAGTCCTTTTTCCTACTTTTCCTCCTTCAAACTGCCGAGGGTCAGCTCACTCTCCCTATGCGCGATAAAAGGGCCAGGAAATGGACCGACGCAGAGCTTCACGCTCACTGCCGGCGCAAGGCTGCCTACAGGAAGCTACTCCGCGCCGAAGAGATGTCGGCGCGATTGGAAGCGCTGTACGCGGTCGCGCCGCGTATCGGGCCGGATGGCAAGCCTCTTCCTCCCGCAAACTACACTAGGCGTGATGGAGCAAAGACGGGTTTGCAGGCGACGAGGTCACAGCCGTCGCGTGCCATGGCGCCACCTACGTCGACACCGCTGCCCCCGGACCAAGCTCCGGCAACGGCGACGGCGGGAAAGGTCATTTTATACGACATAGCCAGACTGATTCTTGGAGGCGTTCTAACCGCCGAAATTCGTCTTAAGGTTCACAGCAACCAACTTCAGGACCAGCCCGTCGTCTCAGCCACGACAGCGCCCCCTCTCGACCCTGTCGCCGATCTCCGCACTTCGTCTACAAGTACGGCTACCGCCCAGCAAGATCAGCAGGTCTCGACTGGCTCATCTGCCTCGACCATTCCTTGGCCGGGAACGGCGGAAATCGACCTGGGCGGTTTCGACACCTCCTTCTCGAACGAGAACATTAACCCGACTCTGACCGGCATCCAGGCTGGCTTGGGATCCGGTAGCGCAACCGAGATTGCGCCTCCGAAGCCGCAGATCCAGGACTCGGCGCAAGAATCGGTAGCCGCGAGTCTCGGGTCGCTCCAAAATTTGCCACTCGTCCCGTCAGCCCCGGAGCCGGACTCTTCGACGCCTCTGAGGACGGCTGAAGATATGCTTGCCGCTGCCATGCCGCACTACGATTCCGGCATGCAGGGTTTGCACCGTTTCCTCCGTCTCGTCGGAGACGGCAGGGAGAAGAAGCGCTGAGCCTAGGAGAGAGGGGGGTTCTTCGGAGCGTGAGGTGGTTGCCTTGAGCAAGGGGCTGCGGCGGACATTTCTTTGACTTTCACTTATGCTTTGTATTGTTATTGTTGCAGGAAAGGCATTTTTCTCCGTCCCTCACCCGAGATTTCACTGCACGTGCCGCAAACTGATGAGGACGGTCCGATGAGGGCCGGAAGAGCGAGATAAGCTCTCAGCACGACCAGAACGTCTGCCTGCCTCGAGTAGCTTAAGAGTGAGCGGAGTACAATCGTACCGGTCCCCTCGGACTGCTCGGTCATGTCCTCGAGGACTTCGCCCGCCTTGCTGCCGGATCCGAAACGGCCCCGCTTGCTCGCTCCCGGCGATGGAGCGTCCTCTCCCCCGGCTGTTCCTTCCGCCGCGCCGAGTTATCTTACTAGTGCCAACTATACCAACCGCGTCCCCGGCCCGATTCAAGGAGTCGCACCTTACGGGCGTAGTGAGTGGCAAGCAAAATCCAAAAGTCCATCCCCGCACATCGCACCCAGCTGATGATGACGAACATTGCCGCATCTAGCCTCGCGCCCGACCATGCAGACGGCGTCGAGCAGGTCACCGCCGCCAAAAGAACCGCGACCACACGCAGACCCGGCCGCGGGAACTTCGTACCCTCCCTCGTCGTCAGCCAGCTCAAGCCTGCCTCCGCGACCCGAGTCGAGCCCAACTGTGACCGAAGCAGATCGTAGAAGCATCATTGCGGGCCTTCGACAAGTTATGCCGGACATCGTCATCGCTGCAGCATTGGATCGGACGCCTCGCGAGATTCAAAACGAGATCTTTGACCTGGTGTGCGCGCACGAACACGGTAAATCGAACCACAAGCTTTGACCGTTGTAACGCGGCCGACTGATTTTCCTATCAATCACAGATATGGCCACCGGCTCGCAACGGCTACCCTCATACACGCCGGAGGATTACGCGCAACTCCTGAAAATGCATCGCCGCGGCGAAAGTGCCGAGAGAATCACACTTGTCCTGCATCGGACCATTAGCAGTGTATTCACTCATTTTGCGAAGCAAAAGCCCGTTTGGCAGGCCGCCGGTCAGTGGAGAAAACGACAGACCCCAGATCAGATCGTGGCTTCCTTTGCTGACGACTCAAAAACTTGCAGGCGAATGGGTCAAGCCACCGTCGCTCCGGCGCGACTACCAGATCGACTACGAGAAGCGGATTAAACGAGAGCTTGCAGGTCCGGCAAAAGAAGAGGCTGCAAAGATTGCAGAGGCTCGCCTCGCCGTCGCACCGCGACCCACCAAAGTGAATCTTCTGTTGAAGTTCGGACGCCCAACCTCGGCGAGGGTCTTCGACTCGCGGATCATCTTGCCGACTGCCGCTCAGACCGTCCCCACCTCGGCGTCCGCGCCTGCGCCCTCCAGCACGGGGTTCTCCGCCTACTCGACGGCAGCGTCGTTCGTCCCGACGGCTTCTATCTCGTCCTCCTCGCCAGCACCTTCGCTCGTAGCCGATCCCGCTCAGACGAGTGCACCTCTGCCGTCGAGCGGCACCGAGTCTATCCCGACGAGCGCGCCTTTGCCGGTCGCCGTCGCTCCGCCGCCGCCTGTGAGGCCGGTTCTTCAAGCCGTCGAGCCGGCAGCGAGCTCGGCTCCTCCTACACCACATATACCTGTACCAATAACTACCGCCGATAGTCTCGATCCGGACGCGTCCCCTCCCTCGCCATTGAGCGACGACGACGACTCGCCGCCCTCCCTCTCGCCAAGAGTGCCCAACCCCGTCCCGCATCACGCACCGCATCTCCCTCTATTACCTCTATGGTGCGACGGGCATTACGAGCAAGGCATCTTTGGCTTGAAGCGGTTCCGGCAGTTGATGGAGGATTCGCGGAGCAGAACACGAGCCGCAGCTTCCTGAGCCGTGCGAGAGAAGCGCTGGCGTTCTCTCTCTTCTCTCTCTCGCCCGTTCTTAGATGTCGTCGTATGCGTTACATATATTGCAATGCTATCTGCGCAAATAAGTGCATGGACCTCGGTAAGGACGGGACTTCTTCCGTTGCTTCCATCGTTCTCTTCGGGAATTAACCAATCCTGACTGTTCTCCTTCTTTCCCTCCAGATTTCACGCTTCTAGGTGGAACTAAACGACCGCGCAAGTTACAACTGCTATAGACCGCGGGCCGCGTGCGATCTTTTCCAGGAACTCCGAACGAGTCCGCGGAGGTCGTCGCATCGAGAAGCTCGTTTTCCTCCTTCACCACCTGCTCTTTCGCCTTCTTCCTGCAGCACTACGCTACGCCTGTTCGAAAGGCATGGACCCGCTTGAGAGCGGTAGCGGCTCCACTTCGATGCCCAGTGCCGCTTCGCCGTCGTCGCCCGTGAGCGACGGAATGCTCGACCATGACGACGCCGACGCTGTCACCCGCGCGACTCGCTCGAGCACCGCTGCTGGAGGCACAGGTGCGCCTGCTGAGCCACATATAATCAAGAGCTTTGATGTAACTGACCCGCTGGTCACCGCAGGTAAAAAGCGCAAGCTGCAGACGGTCCAAGCCGAAGACGGCGGCGAAGAGAACGGACCACGGCGGACGGCGAGAGTCCGCGAATCCACTGCCACGAGGCAAAATGAGGGAACGGGCGGTCCTTCGCAGTCGAATGGTGCGTTTCCAGCCGCTACGTGTCCGTCCTGGTGACCGATCTTGAGTTGAGCCAGAACTTGGGGGTCCTGACTCGGTGCGCAGAGAATGTCCGGTGGTCGCCAGCGGAGGACGCGCGACTCTGCGCCGCCATTTGCGCCTTTACCGGAATTGACCCCGCCACCGACAGCCCTGGGCGCATCAACCTGGGCACCTCCGAGTGGCTCGTGGTCAAGCAGATCTTCGACAGCCTTGCTCTTCCAGAAACGGCAATGACGGCAAACCCCCGCTCCGTTGCCGCTCTTCGATCTCACTTCGAGTTGGTGCTGTCGCCTAGGCTGCAACAGGCCGCTCCCATCACGAAGTCGGGCAGACCTGCATTGTCCCCGGACGACTCGTCTCAGGACTGTGCGGCAACGCAAACTGGCAATCTTGACAACTCAACGCCGCGTCCTGGAGGTTCGGATGTTACGGTTTCTCCGCCGCTTCGCCAGGAGGAGCGTCGTCCTCTTTCTGGCCACGCGCTTCCCTCAGAAGGCTCTCCCGAAGCAGAGGAAGGCGCGAGCATCGGAAGACCGAAGGCGCCGAATCCGACGAGCGTGGCGAGCAGAACTCCCGCAGCCGGCCCAACTCAGACGGCGCCGACGACTGGTAACGCCCGTGAGCACCCTTTTCCCGCGCGACTCTTGAGAAAGAAGAACATGAGCTGATGGCGGAAACTTCCTTTGCCGCTCGAAGCCGGGAATGTCAAGTCCGCTTCGAGTGCGTCCGCGACGGGCGGAGTGAAGCCAAAAGACCCTTCGGCTCGAGCGACTGGGTAAGCCCGGAGAAGTCCTGACTGAGATCAAGGTCGGATAAGGTCAGTGCAGCTCGTTGACCGATCGGGCCCTCGTCTTACAGACCCTTCGCCGAGTGGGAAACTGCTCGCGTTATTCAACTCTTCAATTCGGGAACGTCGCAGGCACAGATTGCCAGGACGCTCAACCGCTCTGCCGACTCGGTCTACCGACATGTCCGCGGCTTACGCCGCAACGGCTCGATCTTGCAGCCGCTTCCTGCAGGGCCGTCACCGCCACCACCACCGCAGCGTCAGTCAGCTTACGGCGGCGCCGACATGCCGCTCGCACCTTCTCCGGCTGATGCGCACCCCAATGCGCCGCGCGCCGTTGCAAGCTCGAGTCGCTCTGTGGTGATCCCCGCATCGAGCATTGCAGTTCCGAGCCATGCCCCGATCCACGGTCCGCACATCGGGGCGAGCCTAGCGACGACCATTCCGGTTGCGCAGCAGCCGTTCTTTTTCCGACAATCCGGAAATTCCAGTAAGCTGCCGGCGGAGACGTCGCAAAGGTGGATCCGCTAGCTGACGAATCTCACCTTGTAAAGGGCGCTTCATGTCAAAGGAAGATCAACAACTCGTCGAGCTCAGAGCGCAGGGGATCGTGTGGGCCGAAGTCGCTGCTCGCCTCGGTCGGGACAAGCAGAACTGTAAACAACGTTACGGTCTGCTTGGAAAGAAAGCCCAAGCCGCAGGAAGTAAGTCGGTTTCGGTTCCCGGTGCCTTGACGGCTTCCTGTTGACGTGCACTCAATTTGGACCTTAGAGGATCTGTTCTCCTACGTTCAAGAGCAAGTTGCACAAGCGAGAGGTCCAGCATTCAGCTCGCCGCTGCCGACTTCCCCTTCTCCGCCCCAGCCTGCCGCCGCCATCACCGCCGCTCAACCTTCCTACACGGTCGAAGACGACGCCATCATCCTGCGCATGTACTTGCAGGGAGCTTCGGCAGAAGGGATCAGCACCGCGATCGACCGTTCTACGATTAGCGTTCATCGCCGCTGGACAGAGAAGCGAGACGAGTGGATCGCCGCAGGTGCGTCCGCCACACTTTTGCCACTCGGGAGAGCGAGATGCTAATTGCGGCAGATGGCGCGTACAGGCCTTCTCACCGCCGCAAGTCATCTCAAGCTTCACGACGACGCACTGCCATCGCTTCCCGTTGTTTCGTCGACAGCAGCAGCACCTCCCGCCGACCCTTTCGCCGATCTGCGCGTCGCACCTTTGAGTGTGGCAAGCGCTCAGCAAGACGCGCAGATACCGACTGGCCCGCCTGCCTCACGTACGCCTACGCTGGAACCCGAAACGGCCGAAAACGACCTGGGTGGCTTCGACGCAACGTTCTTTTCGAACGAGGACTTTCCGATCGTTTCGGCCCATCTCAACAGCACTACCCATCTCGACAGCTCTACCAATCTTTTCCTTCCTTCAACAGCCGAAGCGACGCCTCCGCAGCCGTCGAGCGAGCCGTCGAGTGATGAGCCACCCCGGATTCCAGCAGCCTGCAGCCTCGGATCGCGTCAAGATTATGCTCCTCCGGCTACCGTTCTGACGACCGCCCAGCAAGACTTGCAGGATTCGACCAGCCTGTCTGCTTCAGGTCTGCTTCTGCCGGAACTCGAAGAGGCGGAAAACGACTTGGGCGGCTTCGACGCTTCATTCTACTTCACCGAGGACCTGCTCACCGAACCAACCCTCCCCGACATTGGCGCCGAGACAATAGTTGGTACAGAAACCGAGGTGTCGCCTCCGCAGCCGCAGATCCAGGATCCGACGCAGGAATCGGAAGAATCGCCACTCGTTCCGTCCGCTTCGGAGCACGCCGCGTCGACGCCCGAGATGGCGACTGAAAGGATGCTTGCCGAAGCCATGCCGCGTTACGATCCGGCATGCAAGCTCTGAGCCGTCTCCTGCATCTCATCGGAGACGGTGGGAAGAAGAGGCGGTGAGCGGAGGAGGGGCGGAGATCTCGGAAACGCTTGGCTTGGGCGTAGCTGGGAGGGCCGGGGGTATGGGCTTAATGTTCGCTTGTGCTTGCTGTTGTCGTTGCCATAAAACGCTTTTCTCCCTTCTCCCGTCTTCCTCGAGAATTTGCTGCACGTGCCGCAAACTGATGAAGACAATGGGCGGAAAGAGCGAGAACAGCTTACACCACGCAACGTACGTTACCAGCACTGCATAGCTTAACAGCCAGCGGAATAAAGCTATACCGCTCCCCCTTGGACTGCCTGGCCATGTCCTCGCGGACTTCGCCCGCCTTGCTCCCGGATCCGAAACGCCCTCGCCTGCTCGCTCCCGACGATGAAACTTCCTCGACGTTTGCCGTGCCTCCCGTTGCGCCGAACGGATTCGATCGCGCCAACTATACCGGTCGCAATCCCCCTCCGACTCAGGCAGCTTCAGTCTACGAGCGAGGTGAGTGGCAAAGTTCCGCTCTCGAGGAGGCTGATGATGACGAGTGTTCCCGCCTACAGCCTCGTTTCCGGCCACTCAGACAGCAACGGGTAGCTTGGCGGAGTCCTCGTCAGCGTCAAGCGCAGCTCCTACTGCGAGGAAGTCGTATCCTTCGTCGTCAGCGGCCAGCTCCGTCCAGGCTCGGCCGCGCAGGGCGGGCCTCCCTTTTACCGCCGCGGAAAAAAGGAGCTCGTTTTCCGTCTTCAAAAAGATCTCACCGACATCGTCATCGCCGCTCTGCTGGAGCGGACGCCTCAGGAGATCCAGTCCAAGATTCGTGTCCTGGTGTGGCAGCTCGAAGGCGGTCAGTTGATCCGCGATCTCTGACCGAGATAGGGCAGCTTGCTCACATCCGTTGCTACAATCAAATAGACTTGGCGAACGGTCCGCAGAAGAGACCCCCTTACACGCCGGAAGATTACGAGCGACTCTTGCAAATGCATCGCCGCGGCGAGAGTGTGGAGCGAATCGCCCTCGTCCTCCATCGGACCAGGAGCAGTATCATCAATCACTTTCGCAAGCACAAGCCTATCTGGACCGCAGCCGGTGAGTAGATGAAGCGGGGAGTCAACTCGCAGCCTTGTCTCATGACTTGGAAACATGCAGGCGAACGGGTCGAGCCGACCTGGCTCTTGCGCGACAGCGAGATCGACTACGAGGAACGGATTTAGAGAGAACTCGCAGGACCAGCGGGGGACAAGGCTGCCCGGATTGCAAAGATTCGCCTCGCAGCCGCGACGCGACCCGCAGCAGCCGCCCCGTCCACTCCGAGCGGATCTCCTTCAACGAGCGGAAGTTCGCTCCAAGCGGGGACCGCAACGTTTGCGGAGACTTTGGGAACTATCACCGCCAAGCCGTCCTTTCCGCCTTTCAAATTCGGCAATGATGCGCCGGCTCCTCCCCGTCTGAGCGCGATCGGTCCGACCCCGACCCCCGCTGCCGCTGCCGCACCGCCTAAAGTGAACCTCCTCACGAAGCTCCGACCAGCAACCTCGCCAAGCGTTGCCGACTCGCCGGCGAACCTCCCAGCTGCCGCTCGCGCCGTCGCCGCCTCTTCTGCAACCGCACCGGCGCCGCCCAGTACGGGGCTCTTCGCCTGCTCGACCCGCGCTGCCGTTCCGCCTAAAGTAAATCTCTTTGCGAAACTCGGAGGACCACCAACAGCGACAAGCGTGGACCCGCGGATAGACCTCCCAGATCCGGCTCGCACCGTCGCCGCCTCTGCGCCCGCGCCCGCACCTTCCAGTACCGGGTTCTCAGCCTACTCGACCGCAGCTGCCGTCCCGCCTAGAGTGGACCTCTTTGCGAAAACCGGACCGCCACTTCCGACGAGGGTCGCCAATCCGCCAATAAACCTGCCGACTACCGCTCAGACCGTCGCCACCGCCCCCGCAGCGCCTCCCAGTACCGGATTCTCCGCCTACTCGGCTGCAGCGTCACTCGTTCCGACCGCTTCCATATCCTCTGTCTCGCCTGCGCTCTCGCCCGCGACCCAACTCGTTCCGACGAGCGCGCCTTCGCCGACTGCCGCCGCTCCTCTGCCGCCGCCTGTGAAGCCGGCAGCGCATCCAGCTCCTCCTCCACTACCTGCACTTACACCTGCACCAACAACTACGACTTCTGCCGATACTCTCGATCCGGACGCGTCCCCCCTCTCGCCAATGAGCGATGACTCGCCTCCCTCTCTCTCGCAAAGACTCCCCAACCCCGTTCCGCATCACGCGTCGCATCTTCCGCTCTTACCTCTATGGCGTGACGGTCACTACGAGCAGGGGATGTCTGGGTTGAAGCGGTTCCTGCAGCTGGTCGAAGGATCGCGGAAAAGCAGGACGAGATCAACATTGTCTTCCTGACCGGGCCGACGGAAGCGCTGCATTCTCTCTCCCTTTGTTCTTAATATGTCGTTGTATACGTTGAGAATTTATTGCAATCATCCCTGGCGAACGAGCTCGCGATTTCGGTGAGACTGGCACTTTATCCGTCCCGACGACGACGAGTCCGAGAGCTGTCAAGTTCCCCAACGACTTAAACCTTTGCTTGTCTCGTATAGCTTGACACTCCAGGTAGCTGCTCGCTCTCGAACTGCCCAACCATGTCCTCAAGAGCTTCGCCCGCTGTGCTTCCGGATCCAAAACGCCCTCGCTTGCTTGCTCCCGGCGATGAAGCTTCCTCGACCCCTGCCGCGCTTTCTGGCGCGCTCAGTGGCCTCGCCCGTGGAAACTATACTGGTCGCGCCCCCGCTCACGCCCCCGGCCCCGCCCCGAGTCGAGTGCCTGCAAGGTACGAACGAGGTGAGCGACAACTCGACCAAGTTTTCCCAGCGGGCCTGCCAGATGACCGAGTGTCTCCCCTCGTCTATAGCCTCATATCCAGCTACGCAAAGGGATCCAGCTTCGCAGAGGGGACAAGGCAGCTCGGCTCGGTCTCGCTCACCCACAACTCCTTCGGGGAGGCGACCCTCCGTTCCTCCGCCGACGTCTTCGACCAGCTCCAGCGTCCTGCCTCCTCCGCCGCGCAAGTCGGGCCTGCCTTTCACCGAAGCGGACAACAGTGAAATCGTGATGTACCTGCGAACAGGTCTTCAAGACATTGTCATTGCTGCGTTGAAGGAGCGGACGCCTCAGGAGATCCAGTCTCAAATCTCTCTCCTGATACGGAGGCACGAACACGGTCAGTTTGCATCGGCAGCGGTGACCGGAACACGAAGCGGACCACTCAGTCCTCTGCTATACTAGGTATGACAAGGAGTCCGCAAATGCGACCTCCTTACACGGCAGAGGATTACGAGCGACTCCTGAAGATGCATCGCGTTGGCGCGAGTGCCGAGAGGATCGCTCTCGTCCTCGATCGAAGTACTGCCAGTGTCATGAGTCATTTTAAAAAGCACAAGCCCGTCTGGAATGCAGCGGGTGAGTACACATCTGAACGACCGCGAAGGGATGAGTTCTCGAAGATGGATTGCTTGTTCTCACGGGTCCTTGATCTACGGATGACTCCGCAGGCAAACGAGTCGAAGCACTGACGCTCTTGCGTGACTACGAGATTGACTACAAGGAACGGATCAGGGCAGAGCTTGCAGGACCAGCGGCGGCCCTAGCTGCCAGTCTTGCACGGGCTCCCCTCGTGACGCACGGCGGACCGCCTACGGCGACCGCTGATCCGCCACATGCGGGGATTACAAAGCCTCGGAGATGCCGAGACCACTGCTTGTCCATCCGACCGTTGCGAAGCCGCCACTCGCGTCTAACGCTTCCGATTCGAACGTGCCCGCTTTCTTACCATCGAGGAGCGACCACTCGACTCAAAGTGTGCCCGAACATGCAGGCCATCTCGATCACTTACCTCTCTGGCATGACGAGCACTACGAGCAGGCAATGTCTGGCTTGGAGCTGTTCCTGCGCTCGGTCAAGGGTTCGCGAGCGAGCAGGACACGGTCGGCCTCCAGTTCCTGATTCCGTTCGAGGGTGAATAGCGCTTGCTTTGTTCATGTAGCTCTCTGTGTCGTCGTGCATGCGATTGCAATCGTTTTTGAGCAACTGGGCTGCTTGCGCAAGCGCTGGAACTGCGAAAGATGAGGACGCCCATCGCCTGACGAGCCTCGATTGCCTCGCCTGGTCGAGCATAATGAGCTCTCCTTTCAATCAGAAGCCCTTGGCTACTCCGCTGGCTATGGGTCGGGTATATGTAGCGAACTGGTCCGAACAAGCTTGAGTCTGCACGGATTTTTGCGGAATCAGGCGAAAAAATATTCGACGGCTGTCCGACTTGGCTTGATCGTGCTCGTGGACCTGCTCGAGGGCTTCGTTATATCTTTGTACAGATGCCCCGACTGCTGCCATGCTCGATCGGGGGTGTCGAGTGGATTTGATCTAATCAGCCCCGGAAGACAGAGCGCACTCTGGCTTGGAACGTCCGCACCCACTCGCTCTGGCCGCACACGCTTCCCGGGCGAGCCTGCTGCAGTGCGATAGCTGATCAGGCCCACACTCGAGTCTAGCAACCAACCGCGCACCTCCCGCGAGTGCGTGACGGCTGAATCCGACGAGGGCTCAACTTTTGGGCGTCCGA
Source organism: Rhodotorula sp. M30-05A-2 (assembly GCA_023628275.1). Taxonomy (NCBI): domain Eukaryota; kingdom Fungi; phylum Basidiomycota; class Microbotryomycetes; order Sporidiobolales; family Sporidiobolaceae; genus Rhodotorula; species Rhodotorula sp. M30-05A-2. The sequence continues at coordinate 121,394 of JAMALC010000005.1, read as the reverse complement.
AGCTGGCCGGCTGCTCTCGCCGACGCTGCATCGCCATCGCGAGGCGGGAGAGGCATCGAGAGGCTAGTGTCGAGTTTCGTTGACGATCGTACGGCGAACCGGACCTGGAGCGGCGAGTCGTGGGTGAGTCAGGCTCGAGTGCGGCTCTCTCTCTCTCGAAGCGAGGAAAATCTTGCTGCGAGTTCCGCGGCTGCACACTCGCTGCACAGGCACGCATCGTATGTGCGCCAAGCTGACTCTACATGACACAGCTGCACTTCCGAGAGAGCGCCGACCGCCATGTCGCAAACTTCGTCGCCTCCGGCGGGCCAAACCGAAACCACCAGAGGAACGCCCGCTTCCTCTGCAACTCCATCAACAACGACCACCACCAACGGCGCCGGTACCAAGCGCAAGAGGTTACCCGCATGCGATTGCTGCAAGATGCGCCGACTCAAGTGCGAACCGGTCCCGCCGCCGGGAAGTTGTCCGAGGTGTAAAGCGACCGGAGTCGTTTGCTGCACGACGCCCACCGTCAGGAAAAAGGCGGCCCCGCGGAGTGGGAAACGCATCGAAGAGGCAAAGTGAGTGTTGCTCTCTGGCCTCTTATTCACTGGACGCGGGGCTGACGCTCCACACCTCGGTGAAAGAGCAACTTTCGGAGCGGCAGATCCAGACGCTCCCGATTTCATGGGCGCTTCCAACACGCCTTGGCTCCCTTTACCCAATCCTTCGCATCTCTCCAACGGCATGGTCGCCCCCTCCATGTCTCCGACCGACAGTGAACAACGCATGATCGGTCGCGAACTCGACTCGGCGCTCGTCGCTCACCTGCTCGACTGTGCGTTCTTTTCATGCGGAGACGGATTGCACGCACTCCGGGAAAGTACTGATACAGGTTGCTCTTGCGAACGCAGTGTATCAGGCCCTTCCGCAGTCCTGGTTGCCGATAGGCACACGAGGGCAACTGCAGCAACAGTTTGAAGCCGCCGGCCGAAGGCTCGACGCGCTCAATCCGCAAACCGAGGTAGGCTGCCCACGGTTACCTTGTCCATGCTGTGCCTAGACTGACATCGAGGCTGTAAAGGTCCTCGCGCGCGTCACCATCGCTCTCACGGCTCGCCTCTCCTCCCATTCTGCGCTCTTCTCCCCCGGCGGTCCGATCCCTCCGTACGACTCTCTCACGACCTCCTACCTCGACACCTATCCCGACTTGCGAGAGTTTGGACAGAGGCGCGAGCAGATCTGCGAACAGCTCCGGAGGGATGCGGTCGAGTTGGCTTGGGCGAGGGGGACTTTGGTCCATACGTGTGAGGACAGCATGGCGAGTTGCTACTTGCTCGAGATGCTCGAAGGACGTGAGTTCTTGCTCTCAAACCGGTCCAACAACTCGGCGTCGTCAGAGCTGACTCGTATGTCTCGCCTCGCCAAGGCAACGACCCCGTCGCTGGCAAGCCGTACGGAAGCGCTTTCGTTTCTCACCTGCAGACGATCCTCAACGGTCAAGATCGACCGGACGCACAGATGAAGGTGGTCAATATGAGTCTGGGTTGGAGTGCCCTGATCGTACGCAGACGAGGTTCCTTCCCCCCTCTGATCGGCAAGACTTGCGCCACTTCTGACCACCTCCCGACTTTTCAACAGATGCGTGAAGCGCTGTTCGCTGCCAATGCCGGCCGTACCTCTCATTTCACCGCGACGGACGACCTGCTCCTGTGCGGTGAAGTACCGCGGTCGATCGAGGATTCGCTGCTCGACTCGGTCGACGACGTCGACGTGCGCGATTCGGTCCGACTCTTCTTTGCGCCGATGCGTCCGTATACGTACCACTGCGCACGGCTGGCGCGAGAATGCGGCGAAAAGATCAGTGGCAGTGCGTCCCAGTGTCGGCTTCCGGGCGAGGCTTTTTCGGTACCCGCTGACACCGAGTAATATCTGTATGCAGCTGCGGCGCGACGACAACCATGTTCGGAGCAGTTCATAACCAAGTACCTCACGCAACTCGACCACCTCCTGCATCTGTTTGCCCTGCTCGAGGCGCGGATCGCGTTCGTGTTGTCCCCTGCCGCGACCTCCGCTCACTCGCTCCCAGCGCCATTCGAAACCGAACGTCAGTTCATCATGCGCGCGTGCTTGCACACCCTCGGACTCGCATGGTCGTCCCTGTCCTTGCCTGTCTACCTCGAGCTGAAGCGCCGCATCTCCGAGCTGCGAAATCCGCCACACCTCAACAGCGCGGACCAACAACCACACCTGCAAGCCGACCGTCAACGCACCCTCGAACGCCTCGAACTCCTCTTTCGTCAAGTGGGTCAGACGACCCTCAAAGCGGCGCGGTTGGTCGCGCAGTGCGTGCACGAGGCGCCGAGCTTGGCCTTCTTGACGCAGTTGCAGAGCGAGAACCTCGACAAATGGGTCGAGATCTTGCGGAGTGCTCGGACCGTCGAGGAGGGTGGCGAAGGCATCACGCGTGCAGAGAGGGAGAGTGACCTTCGTTGGTACGTTTGTCGCATTTTTCCCTTCGTGCCGGTCTTTCGGGAGGAAAGCAACCGCAGCCGCTGATGTCGGCCTTGCCACCGCAGGATCCTGGCGGGACTCAAGACGATGGGATGGTCGTGGACGGACGGCGCCCCCGTTATCAAGAGTATCGAGTACGCGTTGCAGGACCTGTCGCGTCGCAACTCGACTCAGTTCGGACCCAACTCGCCCTCGACGTTCGCCATGGGGGGTTCCGGCAGCTTCACCCCGAATCCCTCCTCCTCGTATCATCACGAGCCCGCTTTTCTCGCCCAGTCGCACGCGATCCGAAATAGCGGACACCCGTTCCCCCCGTCCTCGTCGTCGGCGGCGGCGGCGGCGGCGGCGGCGTCTGCGGCCCCTCCGCCTGCGCCTATACCGAGTTTTGCCGCAGCAGCGACCGGAGGGACGAGCACCGCTGTGCCTCTCCAGAGTCCCTTTGGGCAACTCCAATCGGGACAAACGGCGGCGGAACTCGCTTCCATCTTCTCGGCTCTCACGGGAGCATCGGCACCATCGACTTCAGCTGCGCCTCCGCCTTCGCACATGCAGTCGGCTCCGCCCCCCTCCTCGCAACCTCCACCTCAAGCTCAAGCACAACCTCAACCCCAGTTTCACCCACCTCACCACGCGCAACCTCAACCTGGCCCGCCACCGCCACCCCCCAACGCGCTCCCGGATCTCTCGACCCTCGTCTCGCTCTACCAAACGGGTGCGCACGACCCCGTCTTGTCCTCCCTCGGTGGGACGGACGTCTCGATCCTCGCGAGTCAATACTTTGGCGGCACGCTCGACTTCCCTTCCCTCGTCGGCGCGACGCCGTCCTCGTTCAATGCGTCACTGCCGCCGCGTCCGCCGTCTGTACCCCCTCCGTCCGCTCACATGGACGGAAACGGGAACGCCAACGGGAATGGGTGCGCGAACGGGAACGGGAACAACGGCCTGGCCGGGACGACGTCCGAATTCGACTTGGCCAAATTCCTTGCCGACCCGCCGTTCGGGTTCAGTCCCGACGAGGTCAAGACTTCTGTAACATCTCCCGCACAATAGAAACCCCTTTTCATATAATGCAAGTCCGAAAAAAAGTAACCACAAGTCGTTTTCCCAATCGCGATTCTTGCACGCTCAACTGTGATGGCGACAGGGTATTGATTACATATTTCAAAAAGCAAGCAAAACAAGCGGGCGGGTTGGGGGATGAACGAAACAGATATATGGGAGGTAAAGAGAGAGAGAGAAATAGACGAAGGGAAGGGAAGAAAAACAAACAGAAGCGAGGGCGACGTCCCCTAATTCAAGCGCAAGCACAAGCACACACCACCGGCCACCCTCCTCAGTACCCGACGAGGCGCATAAAGCCCTTCTTGACTCCGCTGAGCCACTTCTTGCCCGTCTCGTCGTCGTACTCTCCTTCTTCGTCTTCATCTTCGTCTCCTTCCTCTTCACCGTCCTCCTCCTCCTCCTCCTCCCCCTCCATCATCAACCCTTCCCCCTCCCCCGAGGTAGAAGAAGGCATGCGCCTCCTCCTCCTCCTCCGCTGCTGCTTCGGCGGCGTCGTCGGAGCCTCCTCCTCGGCACCACCACCACCACCGCCTTCCTCGTTCTCGTTCTTCTCCTCCTCGCCTTGGACGTCGGCAGTAACGGCGGCAGGTTTGCTCTTCTTGGCTTTATGACCCGTCCCCGCCGGACGACCTTTTCCCCCCGGCGACGTTGCCGTTGCCGCTGCCGCCACGGGAGGAACGGGAGGGGGAGGGGACGCCAAACGAGGCGCCGAAGTCGCAGCCGCCACCGCCGCTGCTTTCCCTTTCCCGCCCTTTCCCGTCCCCGGTCCCTTGCCGCCTTTGCTCGTCGTCGTCGTCGTCGTGTGAGGGGGAGCAGCCGCGTGCTTCTCGTCGTCGTCGTCGTCTTGAAGCTGATCTTCCTCAGCGACGGCGACGACTTTACTCGCAGAGGAGGAGGAGGAGGAGGCGAGACGCGTCGCGTCCCTCGATCCTGTACGACGAGGCGAAGTCGTCGTCGTCGTCGTCGTCTTGGCTTTGTCATTCTTGCGCGAGGCGGGCGTCATCGTCGTCGTCGTCGAGCCGTTGTTGTTGTCGAGGGGACCGGTTCCCGCCGCCGCTTCCCCAACCTGCACATCTCCATCCTTCTCCTCCTCCCCGCCATGACCCGTCCCCGTCGTCATCGTCGTCATCATGGCATCTTCTTGTCCGGTGGCGGCAGCGGCGTCGTGGTGGTGGTGCCAATCCGTCGTCCCTTCCGCGCCAACTTCAACTTCTTCAGCTCGACGTTCCGTTTCCATCTCCATTCCCGTCGCCAACGCCATCATCGCCGAAGCGTCGACATCGTCATCGTGGTTGTGATCGTGTTCATGGTCGTTCCCACCATCAACCTGAATATCCGCCTCTTTCTGAAGGACCTTGTCCTTGTGAGCGGAGCGTTTTCCACCAGCGGTCGAGGTCGAGGTCGAGGTCGCGTTGCGAGGACTAAACGCCGACGAGAACGACTTTGGTCCGAATCCAGCCGACGACGAGGAGGTGGAAGGTTGAGAAGTCACGACCGGTTGCCCTTGTTGTTGTTGGTGAGACGGGAGGGCCAAGACAGCGGCAGCGGCCGCAGCCGCAATGGCAGCCGAGTCGGTTGAGAAACTCGTCGCTCCTGCTGCTGACGCCGGTGGAATCGGTGCCGTGACCGTTTTGCGAGGCCGACCCGGTCCGCGACGAGCAGGAGGGTCAGGAGGGGGCGGCACGGCTTGTTGTTGTTGTTGTTGTTGTTGAAAAGTCGGCTGATCGTGCGCGTGGACGTAGATATTGTTGCTCCCGCTGGTACTGGTAGCGGGACCGACAGTCGATGACCCTCCCAGGACGTTGTGCAACGCGAGCGCGGCCGTCGTCGTCGGTGGCGGGTTCGCGACTTGTTGTTGCAAGAGCGGGTCGATCGAAGGGTCGACGAGCCCTTGCTGCTGCTGCTGCTGGTGCGCGGGGATGTTATTCGAGGCCGCAGACGAGGAAGCGCTGACGGGCAAGCCGGCGAGGGCTTGATGGAGGTGTTGTTGCTCGAGGGCGGCAGCGGCAGCAGCCGCCACAGCGGCGACAGTCGGAGCGTCAAAGTACTCGCGCGGCGGGACCGGCAACTCGAGATCGCCTCCTCCTCCTCCTCCTCCTCCTCCTCCGTTCGCAGCGACGCCGTTGGTTCCAGTTCCGGAAGGTCCGGCGACGGCGGCGCCTCCGCCTCCTCCTCCGTACAAGAGTTGGTTCATGGTCTGTTCGATCATGGCGGTCGAGACCATCTTGGCCTTGTTGTTCGGTCCCCTCTTGGCCTTTTTCGCCGGGGGCGTCCCGGTCGCTCCTCCTCCTTCCGTGGAAGCACCGGCGCCGGTGCCGGAATCGCGACGGGCTTTCTGAGCGGCGACGACGAGGTCGCGGTGTTGCTTGACGGCGTCGTTGACGGCTTTGGCCGTCTCGCGGGTTTGCGGGTGCAGGTCGGGACCGAGGAGTTGGGACCAGTTGATGAGGGTAAACTCTTCGGGCGTGACGTCGTGTCCGATCACGAGGGTGCGCACTGTCAAGTCGGGGGTTCTAATGTCAGTACCTTTCTCGAGAGAGAAGGAGAGGAAGAGGGAGGGAGACTGCGGACATTCATGGTCGTCGGGGTTGTTTTTGCGCAAGACGGCGAGGTGACTGGCGACCTGGGTGCGGTTCCTGACTTTACCCGTCTGCCTGCGAATGTACTCTCCGAGCAAGCCATTGCGGCCGTACGACTGCTCGTCGTCTTCGAGCCAGATGGTGCGGCGCCCCATGTTGGGCAAGATGGTCATGCCGTGGCGGAGGACCTTGTCGAGTTCAGCGTCCCACAAGTCGTTGCCGGTGTCGTCCCGCTTGCCTCGCTTCGAGACCTTGGCTGGCTTCCTGCTCGCCGAGGAGGTGGCAGCTGGAGAGGGCGTGTTGTTGTCCTGCTGGTAACCGAGGACGGGGAGGGTTCCATCGCTCGCTTCCTGGGCGACGGCGGCGAGGGCAGAAAAGTTGCGCTTCTTGGACGTGGACGTGGACGCGGACGCGGTCGGAGCTGCTGCTGTCACCTGGTCTGCCGCAGACTCGTCGGCGGCAGAGGCAGCAGCGTCGAGGCTGGGCTCCATGGTTGGCGGTGATCAAGGCGGAGGGCGAGGGCAGCCACCCAATCGAGTGCTGCTGCTCCACCGCGGGCGCCATGCCAAAGAGTCAGCCAGAGGCAGCGAACCAAGTCTAGCGCAACTCACCTGGCTCTTGCTGCGCGGAAGCACGCGTTCGAGTGTAAGCAGTGCAAGAGAGAGCCCTTCCGCGGCGACAAACAAGTCGCACCCCGTGGCCTCAGAGGACGAACGCTGCGAGGAGAGGGTGCGCGAGTGGAGCTTGTCTTCTCACTCGTCGCTCTGTCTCTCTCTGTGTGCGCGCGAGTGCCTGCGGCTTGACTTGGCGAGCAGAGGTCGTGTCACGCGGAGCGGTTCGATTCGGCGTCGCTCAGCGCAACCCGCGGGCACGCCAATTCCACACTTGACATGACCATGTCCAAGTAATCAAGACTATTGTGCAAACTATATCACTATATGTAGAGTCATCGACCCACCGCCTTCCCGAACGCCCTCCGAAACTGATCCTTCCACCTCTCCAACTCGAGGCCCAACTCTTCCGCCTCGTGCGCGTCCAACTCGTCTTGCACCACCACCATTCCTCGCTCGGACGAGTCCCACCACTCGCCCGCATCACGCCACTCGCGCCGTGGTCGTTTCCGAGTCGGGGGGTGGCATGTGCAAGTGCAGCAAGTCGAGTCCTCCTCCGATCCGCCAGCAGGAGGAGGGGGACTCTGACGTTGGCGCAAAGAAGTTCCTGCGACGTCGTCGTCGTCCTCGTGGCTGCTCGCACGCCGCTTGATCGGCTTCGTCTCGGTCGCCGCAAAACCCGGTGGCGGTGGCGTCGCAGTCGCGGTCGCGGTCGCCGTACCGCCCTCGCCCGCCGCACCGGGCAGCAGCAAAGAAGCGGCAGTCGTCGTCGTCGTCGTCGGAGTCGGAGCCCCCGGCGGCGGCGGCGGCGGCCTTCCCGCCAACGCAGCGAGGAAATGTTCCTCCAACTGACGCCTCGTCGCGTCCGCCGTCCGGTGAATCAAAGCCGCCAACTCGGAAGGTTGCATCACGATCGGTGCCGCCGCCGCCGTCGTCGTCGGAGCACTAGACTCGGCAGCGGCGGTGGAGGAGGAGGAGCCTGCTGCAGGAGGAGGGGCTGGAGGAGCTGGACTCGTGGACGTAGAGGGCGAAGGTCCGGGGGACGCAAGAGCTGCCCACGGCCGGGGGCGGCGGGCGGCGGCGCGGGGGGTAGACGGAGCGAAGAGCGAAGAGAAGAGGAGATACAGATCATCGTCCTCTCGTCAGCTCTTGTGCCTCGAGACAAGGACCTTTCGCAAAGCTCCCAAAACAGAAAAAGAGAGAGAGACACAAAGACGAACTCACCATCACCTCCGCTTCCACCACCACCACCACCACCACCGAGACCAAGACTCGTCCTCCTTCTCTCCTTCTCCTTCTTGCGCAAAATCTGCAACCGTCCCGTCACGGCCCCAAGAGTCCTCTGCATCATCTCGGCAATCGTCGCCACCTTGACCCGCTCCTCGCGCAACTCGAGGATCCGCCGGTCCTCCTCGCGAGTCCAAGGGGCCCAATGCCGAGTGGCGGCCACCGGCACGGCCACTCCCGTCGCAGGTGCAGGTGCAGGGGTGGCAGCGGACAGACTTCCGCCTCCTCCTCCTCCTCCTCCTGATCCTCCTTCTGGTGCTGCTCCGCCTGCCATCGTCGTCGTCGTCGTCGTTGTCATCTTGGGGGTGCTACTACCGCTTGCCGCCGCAATGGCCGGCGAGCCCGAGTGCGAGACCCACCGAAGAGGGGGAGCTGGAGCTGTGACAACTCCAGAAGGCACAGAGGTGGCAGGGCCAAGGAAAAGAGGGTTCGGAACGAGAGCGGGAGCGGGAGTGGGAGCGGGAGCGAGACTCGCGGAGGAGGAGGATGAGGTAGAGGCGGAGGAAAAGGCGGAGGCGGAGGCGGTAAAGGGATCCTTCGCCGTCAGCGGTGGCGGAGGCGCACGGTCCCACTGCGCTCCAGGAGGAAGACTCTTCTCCTTCTGCTTCTGCTTCTCCTCCGCTGGATCTTGCTCCGACGCGGTTCTCATGACCACATCGCTGCTGCGACCAGCTTGGGCGACCAAATCGTCCTCTGGGACGACGAGGCGGCGAAGCGGATCCGGATCCGAAGAATCGAGAATCGGAGCAGCGAGGTGACCAGGACTTCTTCGCAAAAGCGAGCTGTCGAGTTTCGCTGTTTTCGTTTGCAAAAATTACGATTCGTTAGTAACACGGGTCAGATCATGAGTCAATATGGTCCCAGCGCGTCCGGGGTGCGGTGCGTGCGAGCGAATGGAAGCGGAATGCTGAGCAGTATCGCGCTCGGGAAGAAAGAGGAAAAGAGAGAGCACGTGGAGGACAGGAACTGACCTTGCTGCTGCTGAACCGATCCCGCCTCGTCTTCGTCTTGACCGACCCCAACAACCCCGACGGGCGGCGCGCTCAACCTCGCTCTCTCGGCGGCCGGAGATGATGCACCCGCGTCGGTGGTGGCGAGCCCCGCCGAAGAGGACGACGACGACGACGACGCAGCGGCCGATTGCGCCTTGACCGTCATGAGGCGCGTGTCCTCCTGCTCCTCCACGCCACCCGCCGGAGTCGGTCCCGAGACCGGACCCGCATCAGCCGCTGCGCTCGTCGTCGACGACAGGTCCATCGGCGTGTCAACATCGCGCGTCAAAGCGGCGGCCGCAGCGGCAGTAGACGCGTCGTCCTCCTTCCCCTCTTTGCCACCCGATCCCGGTTCCGACGCCAATAGCAGCAGCCGCCTGCGCTGCCATTCCACTTGCACCGCCGTCTCATTCCGGCGGTGCCGTTTCGCCGCCTCCGAACCGGGATCCCGCGCCGCTTCCTCCGCATCGGACGAGGTGGCAAACTGTTGCCAAAGGTCCTCGAGGGCGCGGTCGTCGCATTGGGTGACGACCTCGCGCACCGATTCCCAAGCTTGGATGGCGGTTTCGACGTCGAGGTTGGTGTAGACGGGCGCGGCGGTGGAAGCGGCGGGAACGACGGGTGCGGTTGCGGCTGAGGAGGAGGTGATCGACAAAACTTGAGCAGAGGCGGCGGGTGGTGGAGCAGGGGCCGATTCGGAGGAAGGTCGGGTGTCCTGTGAGAAGATCAACAAGTCGCTATCAGCTGTAGGGTAGGCATGGCGTGTGCAACCCGAATTGCAGACTTCTCATGGGCGAGGTTCTCACCTTGTCCAGTAGCCTTTCCGTAGCCACAGCCGTCACGGTCCCAGCAGCAGCAGCAGCATCCAAAGCCGGACTTCCCGTTCCGGTCCCCTCGGCTGCGTCGACGCGCATGGATTCCGTGACAGTCCTCGTATCGGCCAGACTTCTATCCGCGCCAGCTGTCGAATCGACATCGTGACTTGGTTCCGTCTTGAAAGTGGTGACGGCGGGTCCAGAAGCCACCGTCGTCGTCGACGACGACGACGCCTGAGGAGAAGTCGCCGCCGCAATCGCCGTCATAGTCTCCGTAACAACCTGCTCCGGCCCCCCGCTCCTCCTCGCCGCCGCCGCCGCCGCCAACTTCCGCCTCCGCTCCCACTCAGCTCCAAAAGCCCTCTCCATCTCTCCAAACCTTCTCGCATGCTCCGACTCGCCCAGGGTCTCTCGAGATTTCAACACTTGCGCGTAAAGCTCGTCGAGTTCGTGGTCGGTAAGATCGGTAATGATCTCGCGCGTGGGTTCCCAGGCTTGGAGGGCGCTCTTGGGGCCGGAGTCGGGGTCGACAATTGACGAAGGGGTGGATTGAGTGACGGGTGCGGGTGCGGAGGTGGAAGCGGGCACGGCCGAGGCGATAGTCGCAGCGTTGGTAGAAGAGGTGGCGGGATCTGCTGGAGAATGGACCGACTCGGCAGGCGGTCGAGTGATGTCCTGTAAGACCACGGAGCTCCTCGAATTTGATCAGCAAATAGGAAAAACACACGGCGGGCGCACGTGCAACCCGAATTGCAGACTTTTCACGGAAGAGCCGGCACTAGTCTCACCTTGTCGTCCAGTATCCGTTCAGACGCCGCCATCTTCGCTGACGACGCCGTTCCCGAAGTAGAACCCAAGGCCGGACTCGCTCCTCCTCCTTCTCCTCCATCCTCTGCAGCGGCATCGACAACGTGGGTATACTCCGTATCGCCAAGATGGACTAAGGTTTCGTCGCCAACTGTCGGATCGTCAAGTTCTTGACTCGGTTCTTCTTTCTTCAAATGGGCGGGTCCAGTCGAAGAAGCCGCCGCCGTCGTCGTCGTCGTCTTGGGAGAAACAGCCGCGGGACCGGCTGGCCTGCTTCCGAGGATTCGGAACCTGAATTCATGTTCGGCAGCGGCGACAGCGGCCGGAGACGCTTCGTCGTCGGCCGCCGTCGTCGCCGCCGGTCCAAAGACGATCACGTCCCCTTCGCGGACGACGCGCGTGCGTCCCTTGATCTGTGGGTGTGCGTATCTGCATCAGGACTAGCTACACGAAAAAGAATGAGAGGGAGGGAAAGGAGCGCGCGCACCTTTGTCCCGTTGATGCTCGTCCCGTTCCTGCTCGAATCCTCCAATTTCGCGAGCGCCTTCTTCTTCTTCCTCCTTTTAGTGGGATCACCCCCCTCACCGTCATCCTCGCCCCCAGGGGTGATCCGTTCCAGCGTCGCATGATGAGTCGAAATCTTTGCCGCGTTGTTCCTCAACGCGAGATCATTTTCGGCACTCCTCCCGACGCAGTACGTGCTTTGGTCGGTCTTGAGCTCCAAGTAGCGCCGCCGATTGGGAGAAGTGGCTGGTAGAGCGGAACGAGCTGCGTCCGAGAGAGGTTCGAGGACGGCCCACACGCGAGGACTTGAACGGCGAGGAGAAGGCGGAGGAGCGAGTGGACTCGGTCCAGCGGCGGGGGGATGAGGAGGACTCGCAGCAGGCGACATGGCGACCGCCTCTCGTCTCGGTTCAAGCGGGCGACCACATCCGAGTGCGAAGAAGAGAGGCGGCCCCACTCTGAGCGCACCAAGACTGATCCTGAACATACACCTCTGCGGATCTGATCAGAGCGCTTTTTTGTATAGAGGAATAACTAGTACTGCTAGTGATTGCATCCGACCCGGCGCGCTCGCTCGCCTCATCGCGAGAGTATATTTCCATCCTCCTGCTCCTCCTCCTCCTCTTCCCTCTCGTACGCGTTTCTCTTTTCTTCCTCGCCCTCCCCAAATAATCTCCATCACTGGAACGCCTCCCCAATAACGCATGTGGCGACCATACTACTTGTCCTTCTTCTTCTCGTCCTTGGCAGGAGCGATCGCCGTCGCGGGCTTCTTCTCGTCGACGGCGTTGGCGGCCTTGGTGGCGGCGTCCATCAGACCCGCCGGGGCCTCGAAGGGTCGCTTCAGTTCGCCCGTCGCGGGTTGGCCGAGCAGGTGGATCTTGAGGATCTGTTGGTGGACGGCGGGGGTCGAAGCGCGAGGGGGGAAAGCAAACGCGTGCAGCCATGAAAGAGAACGGAAAAGGTCAGCACGAATAAGAGGATTTGGGGGGAACCCGAAATGAGCGCGACGCACCTTGGAGTCGTAGAGGGACTTGATGGGCATGATACCCTGGATGAAGAGCGGCTGCGTGTACTTCATGTAGCCGTGCATGAAGCCCATCTGTTCCGAGTCGAGTCGCCGCCGTCAGCGACCCAGTCCAAATATCCGGGAACAAAGAGGGCTCGTGTGAACTGACAAAGAGGAGGCCCATGAGGACGCCGCGGATGGCCTTGCTCGCCTCGGCGAGGTCATAATCCTTGACGGTCGTCGTGACCTGCGTCGGTCCTTCTCCACTCATGGGTTTCGCGGGTTCCGTGTACTTGAGGACCTTGAGGTCGTTCTTCTGCTTGATCTTGAGCGTGACCCAGTAGTAGATGCCCAGCTGGAGCAAGACGACCGACGCGTAAAAGATGCGCGTGTACAGGAGCACGGTCGGGTCTTCAAAGTCGATCTTGCGCGCGACCTGCACCGTGTGGGCGGGTGTGAGCATCTTCACCAATGGCCCCCCGTTCTCTTGTAGAGAGCGCCAGCGAGCGAGCGGGGGTCCGCGCGTACCTGCATCGCCCCGAGCGAGAGGATCATGTTCTGGATAGCAGGCGCGACCATGTTGGGCTCTTTTCGTTCTTCGTTCTTCCGTTCCTCGAGTTTGCAAGACTCGAGCCGTCGACTGGAGTACGACGGAGAGCGAGTTCCGAGTCGAGTCGCGTGCGTGGCGATTCGTCTCGACTCACGTGGAACCATTAACTCTTCTCGGCACACGTTATCTCGCACAGGGATGCACCGAAAGAGTATTGACAAAAGGGTACGGAGATTGATGCAAGCCGCCTCGCAAAAAAAAAAAAGAAACAGTCGGAGAGGACGAAAAACAAGTCGATCCGCGAGGAAGCCTGGGTTTCCCAAGCCATGGCCATATATACGAGACTACCTACTCGCTTCGGATCCCTAAAGAGAGCTGCGTTCAGACTCCCTGTCGCTGTTTCCGCGCCGGCGCGGACGAGACTGATCTCCGCCCGGGAGAGACGGGCTGGAGGTGGAGGAGGAGGAGCAGCGCGCGCGATTCGTCTAGAAAATGGCGTTGATGGCGTCGTTCTGCTCACACACAGAGTGGTCAGAGAGTCGGGCCTGTAACTCGCCACGAACGCGTAACTCGATCGGGCGAAAAAAGAGAGAGAGAGAGAGAGAGAGAGAGAGAGAGAGAGAGAGAAACACTTGGAACTCACAGCGATGGCGGATCCGGCTCCGAAACCGAGACCGCCCGCGAAAGCCTGAGCGCACAACGTTGAAAGCAAGTTGAGTCAGCCTCCTCGTGCACGTGCGCCGAGAATGGAGTTGACTAGCCCCCGGGCGGAGGGGGGGGGGGGGGGGCAATCAAAGGTCTCTCTCTCCCGCTTCTCCTCCTCCTTTATTCTTTCTCCCCTTCGACCCCCAGGCACAGGCGAGTTCCGAATAACGAGCGAAAGAGACGAAGAGAACACGGAGAGAGAGAGAGAGAGAGAGAAAGAAGAACGACGTGACGCACCGTCCCGACCGTCTTGCCCAACCCTCCAAACTTGTTCTTCTTGACTCCCGGCGCGTCCTGACTGACGACCACTTGCTGCGGCTGTGGTGGCGGGGGCGGTGGTGGTACCTGAGCATAAGAAGGGATCCCGTTCCACTGCGGTGCTGGCGGTGGCTGAGTCTGTTTCTCGTTTGCAGAGTTGGGACCGCCGCCGCCATAGTTCTGAGGTTGTTGGTACGCGTAAGGAGCGGGAGAAGGGGACCACGAGTTCTGTAAAGGTAGAGAGGGTGAGCAACCCAGCTAGGGGATTTCAGTACCCAGTCAACTCACAGGAGGAGGAGGAGGAGGTTGGGCGTAAGGGGCTGGCGACGACTCTTCCTTGATGCGGGGAGGAGGAGGCGGTACAGCGCTGCTGCTGCTCGCGGGCAGGCGCTCGACGTGCTACGTTGTTTGAGGTCAAGCCCCATGTCAGTCCTCGACGAGGAATCAAAACGACATCAAGCGTGAGGTCAACATACGTTGCTGGGGAACAGTCCAGTCTGGCCGTCTGTTTCCGCAGAGGGTAGCGCAACATGTCAGCGACGCTCTCGATGATAGAGTATGAGACTCCGGCGATTGGGTATAGGAACAAGCGCCAACTCACTGAGGGACCCGCGCCACCAATCCGGGTTCTCTTCGGCCTCGATCGTGATCACGTCGCCCGCCTTGAAGCCTAGGTCGTCAGGCTAGCCAGTCAGAAGGGCAGTCAGTAGCTGCATCCAGTGGAGCGTGTCGCTAGCTTATGGCCTGGATCGCGCTTGCGAGAGGCTTGCACCGCCCCCTTTGCTCACCGTCACCCCTCGGGAGCGACGAGTATTGCGTATAGACAGGTTCGGACCAGGCGGATCAGGGACCTACTTGAGATTTGGTATAGTCCCACACAGCTTTACACTGCGGCTTGGGCGGTGTGACCGTCTGCCGCTGTTGCACTGCCGGGACGACTGGCATCAACGTGTGGTTGTTGTTGGCAGCCGGGTCATTCCTCAGCGCAAGGAGTTCGAGAGCCGCTCCATTCGCGCGAACCTGCGCCTCGGCGAGGGTCGAACGGATCTGCTGGAGCTCGGGAGCGGTGACGAGATTGTGCGAGGCGAGGAACGTCAAGTCGAATTCGATCCGCGAGACGAGGTGCGTGATCAGAGAACCGGAGGAAGGGACGGAAGCTGCCATGACGAGGGCAAAGCGCTTGGTCCGAGCACAGAGGCGTGGGGAGGAAGAGAGAGAGAGAGACTCTCGGGCAAGAACGTTCGCAGCATTTCTGAACGAAGCGAGTCTCGACCCCCGGATCAGCTTCCGCCACGAGTCCCGCATGCCATAAAGAGTGCAAAACAGATGATGCGAAGGATTTTGCAGACAGAGCGTCTCACCCACCAGGAAGCCACTACAGCTCATCAGGGCAGCAGGATGGTTGATTCCGAGACGGCTGCGGGGGGGAGGGTTCTGCTTTTTTCTGCAAAGGGGCGTATGCTATGTTCGTAGATCGTGAAATGGGAAGAGGTGCGCGGGTTGCTCAGCGCTTACGGCGCCGGACCGCGGTTGGTTCGGAGCCATTCGCCGAGGAACTTTTTGAATTGCTTGCCACTGCCCAAGATCAATCGCATCGTGAGTGCTCTTGCACGGCAGAAAAGGGAGAGAGCCGAAGGGGGGACGTACTCGGGCGCTTCTTGCAGAGCAGTCATGAACGGCGCGCTCGCCTCGGGCGGGCAGTTGATCGACGGGAAGAAGCTCGTCGTCATAAACTCGACAAACTCGTTCCCGCGCTTCTGTAACAGCGCTTTGAGCAGCACCGCAATCTCGCCGATGACCTGTGGGTGACCACAATGGTGAGATCAACGGTCTCATGAGAGAGTCAGCCAGAAGAACTCTTTTATGGCCCGGCGACCGTGCGCCGAACGAGCCACGCACCTGGAAGCTCTGGGCGTCCGAATAGTCAAAGTCGGCCTTGAGCGGCACCTCAAAGCACAACTTGACCGCCTGCTCGTACAAGAATCGTTCGAACCCGGGCACGGGCGACGGCGGCGGCGCGGTCCCGTTCGCGAGCGGCGGAGCCGTTGGAGGTCGGTACTGGTCGACCCAGATCAGGAGGAGCTTGTTCAGGACGCCGAACCCGTAGCGCTGATCGGGGGCGAGAGAGTCGTTGGCGATGTAGTGCGTGATCGACTGCAGGATCGACTGCAAGTGGTCTTTGTTTTCTGCGCGTGTGCGACAAATGCTTCCTCCGTCAGCCTTCGAATATTCCGAAATCGTTGGAACCGATGCCGATGGGCAAATGACACGCTGGTCGACCAACGCACTCTCAGAGTAAAAGACCTCTTGCAGGTTCGCGCCCGCGATCGAGAGGATAAAGTTGAAGTAGGCTCTTCGGAGCGTCGAGTGCTGGACCATGTCGTCCGTACCGGCGATTGGGAGCGAGAGGAAATGGAAGACACGGTTGACGACCGGGAGAAGAAGGGTGTCGAGGATCTCGAGGAAGTTGGTCTGTGGGTGGACGACAGCGTGCGGATCCGTCAGTCAGTGGGTGCACACTGATTACAATGGGAGACCTCAGAAGACGCACCTTGTATTTCGCGACGAGGAGACCGAGGAAGCTGAGCAGGTCGGCGAGTTCGGGGAAGGTGATCTGCCCGACAAGGCAGTCGATAAAGGTCGGAATCAACGGCAACACGGCCTGCCCCGTCGTCGCCACGATCCGGTTGAACGCGAACCGCGCCGCGTCCCGAATCACGACAAAGCTCGACATGACTTTGGCCGACGCGAGGATCGTCTCGGTCGCAGAGACAAAGACGTCGACCCAGGCACCCGTAGCAGTCGGGGACCGGGCCGACAAGTCGGGGAACCCTTTCGCGACCGAGGCGGCAGCCATGATCAGGTGGTGCGCTTTCAAGATCGCGTTGAAGTCTTCCGGACTGGAGGTCGTCGGGCGGACATTGTTCTGCAAGTCGGCGAGAAGCGGGTCGAGGACCGCTTTCAGGAGCACGACTTGCTGGTCCGGGACCTGGTTCAGGATCGAGATGAGCGTGCCGGCCGTCTCGAACACGTAGAGTTGGGCGTCGAAGAAGGAAGTCGTCCCGGCTGCCTTGGTCAAGACGAGCTCCGAGGGCGGTTCGGAATCGGGAAGAGCAGCGTTCACGACGAGGAGGTCCTACAGGAGGGGAAAAGGGGGTTCCGTCAGCTAATGAACCAAGTCAGCTAACCTCGCGCCAACTGCAAAACACACCTGCATGCCGGTGAGGATTGACCGCACGAGGTCTCCCGAGACTTGAGACTGGACGATGCCCTTGGCCTGGTGGATGAAGCGACTAAAGAGGTAAAACACGCGCGCTTGAACCGCCTCTTCCGATTGGTGCAAGCCACTGCCGAGGAGGGTACAAGATCAGCAAGGAGGGCGAGCCACCCCGGCGGCGACACGAGAGGCGTACGACTCACTGCTCGTCGAGGAAGCTCGGCAAGAGCTCGGTGATGAACTCGGGGCAGAGCTTGAAAAAGTCGTGGTACCGGACGACGACCTCGAAGAACTGCAAACTGACGGCCGCGTGCGGGTAGTTGACAATCTTGGACCGGCACGCTCGCAGCATGAGTTCTCCGAGTTGCGAGAGCGGGAACTGGGTGTAGTCGATGCGGTATTCGGCTTCGCGCTTGGCGCGTTGGATCTCGGTCACGGGGACTTGGACAAACGCGCCGGGACCTTGACTCGAGATGGCTTGGCCTGTGGGTGTATTTTGCGCATCAGCGAGGGTTCACGGGTGACTCGAAGGAGAGAACGCGAAAAAATGGGGGGGGGAGGTCTCGAACTCACCGAAACCGTACAGCATCGCGAGGGCCAGCTCGATCCGCTGCCAGCTCAACCTCCCATCTTTGGCGCCGCCCGCCTCGTACAGGTCGATCGTCTCGAGGATGATCCCCCTCACGCCCTCGGCATACAGTTCTGGATCGATCCACGCAATCGCGTCTCCAATCACGCGCAAGTTCTTCCTCATCTCGTCAAACGCGCGCTGGTCCTCGTCCTCTTCCCCCTCGAGGGCCAAATCCCACTCGGCCTCGTCCGCATAGGCCATCTTGCTCACCGTCCCCTTGAGCAACTCGGACAAGAAGGCGCGTTTCGAGTCGGTCATGGTCGGATCGGGCATGTTGTTGCCGGCGCCGGCGCGCTTCTTCTCCTTCTTGTAGACGGAGAGGATGCTCGTCGCGAACGGATGCACAGAGATCGAAGTCTCGTCGCGCGGGTCGACGAGGAAGCGGAGGAGGAGAGGGAGCAGAGACGTGGCCATGTTGGAGGCGGTCATCTTGGCGTCGGCGGGCGAGGCAGACTGTTTCTCGGAGAACTGAGAATCAGGCCATCTCGGAGATACCGATGAGAGGGGAACGGCAAAGAAAGAGAGAGAGAGACATACATCGTCGATGATCTTGCACAACTCGGTCCCGACGCCGTTCAGTAGCCGCGCCAGTTTCGTCCTCAACAGCTCGACGTCCTCGCTCTCTGCTTCCCGCTTGCCACCTTCCCGCCCGACCTCTTGCAGGGCCGCCAACAGAGTCCCGACGTCGAGCACTTCAAAAAGCTTGAGCTTGTCCGAGGCGGGCATGCCCTTGCCGACGGTCTCGATCAGGGTGTCGGCGGTGGCGGAGCGGATCGTGATCGTCAACGGAGACGGGAGATTGATGCACTGGAGTAGGAGACCAATGGTGGCAGGAGTGACCATCAAGTTGATATCGATCCATGCTGCGGGCCGGAAAAGGGGGAGGCGCGGAATACGGGGGCGGGTCAATCACTCCCGCGGAAGCTGACAAGCCCAGAGAGGGGTGTGTGTTCACACTCACAGACATAATCTCCCGCCACGCGAACTGCCATCTCGGCCACCTCGCGCGCCGTCTTGCCCTTCAACCCGACCCGACCCGCATCGCCCGCCTCGTCCGGCAAATCCACCCCCGCGACCGCCTCGCCAATGACGCCCCAAATCGCGCCCGCGATCGACGCCGCGTCGTTCTCGCGAATGGCATCTCGGAGTTCAGTATCCTTGCTGAGGCGCTGCGACGACTTGTTGAGTCGGAGTTGGGCGTCCGAGATCTCGAGCGAGACTTCGTGCAGGATCCGGAGGAACAGGTCGGTCGTTTGCGGGTTGAGCGGCGCGCTTGACGTCGAGGTTGAAGGGACTGGGAACGAAGGCGGGTAGGTTCGGAGGAGGGCGAGGAGCGAGGAGAAGAAGGTCGGCGCGATGGCCGGGTAGGTGTACAAGAAGACGGCGGCCGCAAAGTGGGTCACGGCGTTCTTGACGACTGGGTGCGGTCGGTCTTTTGATTAGCTCCCCAGTCTTTTGTTCAAGGAGTTATAAGGGGTCACGTACAAGCCACGCCGTTCTCTGCAGACCCGTGCACAAATTCCCGCGAAAAGTACTCGAACAAGCTAGTTTGGAGTACAGCCAGGGCGTCGGCGCCTAGTGAAGGGAGTCTGCGCGGGAGTGCCATCGTCAGCCATGATCTCGCCTTTGCGCTCTGTTCGTCGGCTGTTGTTCGTGCGGGTGAGTTCGAGATTTTGAGGATGGTGGTGCCGAAGTGCCGTTCACGCGACCGAACCCCGAAAACTCGCGCACGCGATTCCCTCCTCCTGCAAGGCCCAGGCCGCATTCCTTGAGGAGTTACATGGGCTTGCCGTGCCCTCTTTCCCAGTCGTCGAGTTCGGAAGAGAACGCAGTTGCTGCGATCGAGTTGAACGAGTCTGTCGAGGGTGCCCGACTCGACCAACGAACGCCCAGAGAGCCCGCCTCCAGCACGCAGGCGTCCCTTGTAGACCTTGTTTTGTTTCCTCACAGGCAGCCCCGCCCAGAGAAAGAAGGACTGACGCTTCGGTGACGACCTGGAGAGCAAACATCCTCGCCTCGTTGCTCGCACCACCGCCGCCGTCCCCTCGTTCGAGGAAGAGTTTCCAGCAGGCCTGCCATGTCTCTTGCGAGGCGTCCTTGACCTGCTGGAGAAAGGCGTACGCGCCGTGTCGCTGTTCCTGCGCGACGTTGGGCGACGGGTCGAGCGCGACCTGGCACGCCGACGAGATCTGTTCGGCGAGCTGATCCATGCAAAGCAGTTGGTCCTAGCTCCTATAGTCCTTGTGCTCCTTATGAACCGAACCAGGAAAGTAGAGCCGAGAGCAGACGTCGGTGTCCAACAGCTGAGCGCATGACGAAGTCCGAAACTCGTCCTCTTGCACTCCACAGCTTTTCGCCGCCTCGCACCTTGAGATGGATTGGCTCGACGGGTTGGTTCTCTGACAGCCTGCGTTCTGCCGCCCAACCTTTGCCGGAGGCCGTGCATCAGGTTCGCCCTTAAGTTTCGCCGCTTCTTGCACGCCGCGAGTCAGCTACAGCCACTTGGCTACCGAACCAACGCCGCCATTCATTCCGACGACGCCTGTGGCGCACTCGAGGACCGATCATGCTCAAGCCGCACGTCCGACTCACTGGAGACGGTTGATCATCAGTGCGACCTGTCAACATGGGGCTCGCCAACAATTTCGCTTGTTGAGGCTCGATCCGACCAGCCAGAAGCAGCGCTTAATCCCCACGGTCGTACATACTCGCTCACCCTCGACCCGAGCTGAAGGCCTTGGTGCCGGCGCCATTGAGGAACGCTCTCGGGGCGACCTGCGTATCACGAGAATCTCGACTCGCCGACGCCAGGTCCTTGTTGACCCCTAGATCTCGCGAGGCGCGGATTTTGAGCTATGCTTGATTGCACATCAGGCCGGCCATGCCTTGCAGACTTTCCGCGTGGCTTCAGGGGGTAATCGCCTTACATAACGCTCGCCACCGAGATGGGCGTGGATATCTTGCTGAGTCGCGATTCCGTCGGCGCCCCCTTCGTAGCAAGTCTTCTGGTACCTAGTAGCCTTATGACATAGAGAATCGCGATCCCAGCCTATGACCCGCTCCCGTCAGAAGAAATATGCACAGAGATTCTTCCGAATCTTCGAGTTAGCCAACAACCGCTTCTCGCTCTGCTCATCACCGACTCAGACTCCAAGCTCTACACAACCTTCTCTAGCGTTTTCTTGCCTATTCATGCGGAGCTATAATACATACGGCCAACTCCGGCACACAGTCTTTCGGACCTTCTCCATTATCGAGCAAGAGCAGACTTGGAGGTCTGACGCAGTCGGACACTTGTCCAATCCGTTGCTTTGAACGCTGTGAAATCCCCTGACCCTCCTCCACACAAACTCGGTTCATACGCAGGCGAAGAGGAAACAAGCCAGAGGCATTTGTGCCGACGCAGGACTGGGTGGCAATTTTTTTGCAATGACCACCATCCCAGATATACGATCATCACCGGCGCGCTATAAACAGACTGGCCCCTGTGGTCAAACATACTATCAGTGACGGTCCAAGAGACATCAAGAGGGATTGTTCAGCACCGCGCAACGATAAGCGAGCCGGACCCGCGTTTCATGGCTTTGCAGCAGTTTGGTGTCCAGCACCCGGAAACGGCCAACGACCCGATCTTCAAATACGTCGACCAGCTGTACCGCGTCGCGCCGGGCGTCCTGATCGAGCACGGCAAGACCAAGAGTGCGTTCTCGTCGTTCGTTGTCGAGCGTTCTTGCCCCTCCCGCTGACCTGGCTTGGTTTTTGTCCCTGTGCCTACCTCCAGACCCGTACCCGAACGTCGACGTGAGTCCTCGTGCCTGTACTAATCGAGTCGGAGGGCGAGAAGACTCCGGGGGCGATGGCGGAGAGAGCGGGGAAGGGAAAGAGGGGAACTCTTGCTGACCGGGTTTTTCGCGTTCCCCCTCCTCCTCACGTACAGTCGGCTTCCGGGTCGTTGCTCTACCACTATGGCCTTACTCACACAGAGTACTACACGGTTACGTTCGGTACTAGCCGCAGCATAGGCGCGTTGTCGCAGCTCGTCTGGGACCGCGCGCTTGGTCTTCCGATCGAGCGCCCCAAGTCGCTCTCGATGGAGGCCATCCTCAAGCTCGTCAAGTAAGCTGCACACTCTTGAACTGAGTGAGGCTCATAGCAAGCAAGAAGTAGAAAAACCCCACGCATCTCGTTTGGAGGAATGCAGTCTTTTGTTCATGAGCGACGGGCTTGGCAGAGTCTTCCCCGTCTGCGCGCGAGTTCTGCCGCCCTAGTCGAGCCCGCAGCCACTTCATTCACCAATAGCTACCAGCTGCGAGGTGATTCATGCGGTGGTTCCGCTAATGCACTGCCGTCGGAAGCACTTCAATTGGGAGCGAGGCGCTTTGGACGAGTCCGAGCGGTCTCAAGCTGTCGGCGGGACATCGTCGGGGCGCAGCTTAGAGCAAGTAGAAGAGTCATATCTCCTTCTCCGGCGGGAGCAAGCAGATATGCAGCCGTGTAGCGAGGCCTCCGAGGGACGCCGAAAGCTCGACGACGCCTTTTCCGAATGCGAGCCTTGCGGCTGTTGTTTGCAGGACCAGGGCGCAGGCCGCTGTGCAGGCAATTGACAAGTCTCTCATAGCAATATGACCCTGCGCATTTGTGGTCCATATGCATCAGCTTGATTGCGAGCAGTGGGTGAGAAGGTCAACTTGCGCGAGGAGGCCAGGTTCTTGCTCCGACGTCGAGCATGCGACCACGGCAGCAATAGTGGATCAGCAGGAGACAAGCGAGCGTAGAGCACACAGAATGAGATGAAGCATGCCTGTACATGTCTTTTTGGCTGCCTCTGAGCGATGCCGAAAACTCGACAGTTGAAACGCTGTCTCGAAATCAAGCCTCGCGGGTTGTCCTCTTAAGCTTGCGGCAGCAGAGCGCAGGTCGCCTCTCAGATGACTTCTTAAGTCGACTCAGACCAAATACACTCCACGCAAGGCGGCCCGACAGCACCGTCTGCCGCGGGAAGTAGAGGCGCGTGCCGCTTGCTCGCGTTCGTATCCGGGACGTGGTCCCGGAGTTCGGAGGAAATACTCGCCCGCCAAGTCGGTTGCTGTCAGTGCGCTGTCGACAATACACGGCGTCTCGCAGTCCGCGGCGATCTCGATTGCGCCTGCCTGCCACTCGACGTGCTCTCCCACGAGAGCGCGAAAACTCGATCAAGTCCCTTCCACCGCCGCGAATGCTTCCACCAACAAGCTCGAATTGCCTCTACCTTCCTCTTGTATGTCCCTTCTGCGCTGGTGTTCCTTGTGGCGTTGTTTGTGCGGGGCTTTGAGCTGTGGTCCTTGCGACCAAGGCTGTTCTCACCTGGATTCCTTGGTATCCCCTTCTTCTACGCCTCCCTGCTTAGGTACCGCTTTACCTGTAATGTCCGAGGAGATACCAGGTATCCCAATTCTGTGCCCGTGCGAGGGGGGAAAGCCGATCACGCCACGCTCGCAACCGCTACGCTCCATTCGCGTCGCGTGCTCGCCTTCGCTCCCGGTGCGCTCTTCCCCCCCCTCGCCACAACTCGGCACCCGACAATACCTTTTGTTCCCTTGTCTTCCATCCTTTCCCTTTGTTCCGCCCTCATAGGTCCATGTTTGCCTGAGGCTTTGCTTGTAGAATGGTAGAAGCACCCCGCTTCTCTTTTGTTACTGCAAGAGCCCCTCTCTGACCAGACGAGGCACTGCAATTACGTCGCTATACACCGTCTTTGCGGTTACGCTACAACTTCCCCTCGCTCGTTGGCGTCGCTTCGTTCCTTCTCCTCGCGAGTTGAACGTGATCTGGCGCTTCCACGGCTGATCCGCGGAGTGCCGAGTGCGTCTTGGGGCGAGCGCGAACGCGCGCGCGAGCAGACTTACCGAAACTTCCGCCTCCGTTTATCTAGCTATCCTGTCCAGGGGTGCTACAAGCATCTGCTTTCTTCCGAGCGAATTTTCCCCCGTCCTTGAGCTGTTGGCGTCGAGGCCACCGCTGTGCAAAATGGCTCACGCACCTCGCTCTGGCCCCCGTCTTTCTGATACTTCTCGGATTCCCCTGAAGGCCGCTAGCCCGGAGGGTTTCGGAAATCGCCCTGAGCCAGCTTCGTTGCACTCCGAGCCCTGTGCGCACGGTCCTGAGGTGCAAAGATCTCGGAGCTTTTCGCTGGATTCCATTTTGGGTATACATTCTTGTTCCTCTTCAAAACACCACTCTCAGCTATTCTGCATCACTTACACTATGGTCACCCTGCAGAGACACCTCGGGGATCTCCGCCGGCCGCCATTTTGGGCCAGCATGATCCTTTTTCAGCACCACCTGATTGGTTTGAAGGAGAAAATGACTGTCCACAACTATATGGTGGCTTTATGGATGATAGCTCACAGTATGTCTTTGGTCAAGCCCTTCCTCAGGCGACGACTTGACGTGACCATCACCAAACCGACTCAACAGCGAGGCCGCCAAGCCCTCTTTCCCAGCATCGGCCACTTATGAGGAAAAGATCCGTTACCTCTACAAGAAGGCATGGGATTGCATTGATGCGCTACAGGTAGAGGTTGACAAAGAAGCAGAAAGGTCCAAGGCCAATCCGGAAGCAGCTTTGATTGTTGCAGACTCTGATTCACAGGCTGTACCTTGCCAGGCAAAGAAGGATGATCAGAAAATGCTGTATCGCCGCAAAACGGGTGCTGAAGACTGGTACACCAGGATGGGAGAATTGGCAGAAAGATACAAGGCGTGCTCGAAAATTGACAAGGAGAAAGTCAACAGAAATCTCCGGGAGTTTGATAAGTATCTAGACACGCTCAGCCTTGATGGGCCCTTTGACTGGGTGAGCAGGCTTCTTGCAGTCAGGCAGATTCAGGGGCTGAACCGCCTTTTCTGCACAACAGCCTGGCAAAGAACTGTTCAGGCGCCACTGGACCCTGGCTGGTGAGTCAGACTTTGTTTGTCAGAGGGGCTATGCAGAGGAAACCTGACCAAGCGAAATCTGCTGTTGCTTGTAGGTTTCTTACGCCATGCATTGGGCCACAAGAAAGTAAGACCCACCTCACCCGGTGCTCAACATCACAAGACCAGCTCTGGTGCGTAAATTCTGTCAGCTTGTATGCACTGCTGCACTTGTATCCTCATCTTACTAAAGAAAAAAGCACAGCCAATAGCAGAAAGCGGAGCAGCACTGGGCCTTACGCTCCAGCCAGACAGGGTGCAGGTCCGCCGCCAGTACTTCGATCCATGGAGGGCCCCTCTCTCCTGGGATCCCGCCACACATCTGCCACAAACCTGCATGATCCAGCTGGGGCTGATACTGATCCATACTGGATTGACGGCAGGTTCTACGAGTATCCATCCTCAGGTGCTCCCCACCAACCTGTCACTGTCCCTTCTCAGAATCTCCCATGATTGATCGCAGCAGCAACAAACACTTTCTATATAACTGTGCCTAACAGTTAACAGCATTGTTGAATGTTCTGAGCCTTTTGGCTGTGTGGGTTCTTGACGTGAAAGCGGAAACTTTATAGAAGTTGAGGTTAACAGAATTTCAATCAATACAGCATTTCACCCGTCCACCCTTCAGCACTTCAGCATCCCTCAATAGGCTCCAGCTAGACATTATTTGCACTGTCCATAGGGCTCTATACAGTTGGTCATATGATCCTGTAGAAGATTCTCAAGGGTCTTTGTTCATAAAGCTGGAATGATCCGGTGATGTTGGAGCGTCCAGGTCAAGGTGCTGCTTGTGAAGTCCTTCTGCAGCTGAGTGCACCACATTAGTGGGAAAACTTTGGAGTCCAGGTGCTGGCAAAGTGCCAGTGTGCATCGACTGGAACAGTGCCGGTGGACCAGCACCACGACGTTTCTGTGGGAAGTGCAGAGGGCACTCGTCTCAAGCAGCTGCGAGACGAGGCTACTCTGCTGACAGGGAAATGACCGTAGAGAAGCACTCAACAATAACACTGAATCGAGCGTAGATTGCGAGATATGAGCGGTGAAGAAGAGAGGAAAGGGGAGCCCGAGGGCGAGCTACGACAAAGTGCGCCCGAGATCCTCCTCCAACCTCCACTCGCCGCCTCATCCGAATAACGCGTTGTCGTCTTGATCTTGAGCCCGAGAGTATGGTAGTAGTCTAGGGGGAGAGATCAAGTCAGCGAAGGTTTGAATGAAAAACGAGCGAGTGAAAAGGACTTAGATCTGGAAAAGGCCTTGAAGGAGCGAGAGCGAGACGAGTCTGCAGAGCGGGTCCTAGCAGGAAGTATGCCTTGTTACTGCTCCGCCTTTTGCGGGTGGCTGCAGTGTTAGGAGAGGTTGACTTGTCAGTGGCAGCAAAGCATTCAGGAAATACCACACAGGAGTTCCGGGAGAAGGTGGACCAGCAGGGAACGCACACTGAGAGCAAGGGATGTCCGCAGTAGGGGAAGACTTAGAGGGGGTCAGAGCTACTGAAACACTCTTGGGTACTACTTCTGCGGGGCGTAAATTGCCTGATCAGCATGAGGAAATGCACACTGTAGCTGTGAGAGGGAGCCTTGCTGTCAAAGAGTTTTTTAGCTGGCTGCAGTTGACACCTCATTGGTCAGCTCACCGGTACCGCGGCGCCGCCCCTTCAAAGTTCAAACCCATCACCAAAACAGAAGAACACGTACCAGGGGAAAAGGCCCACGCAGTGGGATGTTCCGCAACCTTTGCTTGAGTTCCTGGAGTCTTTTGTCCAGCAGTTCAGAGCCGCATAGATCCAGCCAGTGAGAATGCTCCTTGTAAGCAGCTTTGGTATTCGTAAGCCACTCGCTCGCCTGCGTGCGGCGGCGTGCGGCGCACTGAGCCACTTCTTGCCGCTCGCGCTCGTAACGGCGGGGTTTTGCGTAGGGTGGCTTCTGCAAGGCGCCGAATGCGTCTTTTTCCAACGTTTTGATGTGCTTCAGCATCTCCTGGTACATTGATTCAAACTCGTCCTCATACACCTCCCGGAATGACCGAAGGAACTTGTTGTCGTCTTGATGGCCCTGTTGACTGGTCGCATTCAGGAGAGTGGGCTAACGATCGTGCGGACCCCCAAACGTCTGCGGGCGAGCATCGGGCGAGCGAGGTGGGTGCGCCATTCTGGGCGCAGTGGTTTTGCCGGCAGCTGGAGACTGAGACCAAGTGTGAGGAAGCAGAGGATTGCGAAGCAAGTCTGTTGGACAGCTAGAGAAAGGGGCAGGCGTTGGACATCGGCCAACGTTGAACAACTGGACGGGAGGCAGATAAGCAGTCCGCGGACATCCCGCAAGTTGGGCTCGAGCCTCCAGCAGCGGCGGGTGTGTGCGAGCAGCGTTGAGCCTTTTGCAAACACCCGCGTTTCCGTACCTAGGGAACGCAGGTAATCGCAGTGAAAGCGAGGCAGTGGAGAAGAAGAAGGAGATATCAAGGAATCCAGGTGAGAACAGCCTTGGTCGCAAGGACCACAGCTCAAAGCCCCGCACAAACAACGCCACAAGGAACACCAGCGCAGAAGGGACATACAAGAGGAAGGTAGAGGCAATTCGAGCTTGTTGGTGGAAGCATTCGCGGCGGTGGAAGGGACTTGATCGAGTTTTCGCGCTCTCGTGGGAGAGCACGTCGAGTGGCAGGCAGGCGCAATCGAGATCGCCGCGGACTGCGAGACGCCGTGTATTGTCGACAGTGCACTGACAGCAACCGACTTGGCGGGCGAGTATTTCCTCCGAACTCCGGGACCACGTCCCGGATACGAACGCGAGCAAGCGGCACGCGCCTCTACTTCCCGCGGCAGACGGTGCTGTCGGGCCGCCTTGCGTGGAGTGTATTTGGTCTGAGTCGACTTAAGAAGTCATCTGAGAGGCGAGCCGCGCTCTGCTCCCGCAAGAAAACAACCCGCGAGGCTTGATTTCGAGACAGCGTTTCAACTGTCGAGTTTTCGGCATTGCTCAGAGGCATCCAAAAAGACATGCACAGGCATGCTTCATCTCATTCCGTGTGCTCTACGCTCGCTTGTCCCCTGCTGATCCACTATTGCTGCCGTGGTCGCATGCTCGACGTCGGAGCAAGAACCTGGCCTCGCGCAAGTCTTTGGACCTTCTCACCCACTGCTCGCAATCAAGCTGATGCATATGAACCAAAGAAACCTCATTCCTCCACAAATGCGCAGGGTCGTATTGCTATGAGAGACTTGTCAATTGCCTGCACAGCGGCCTGCGCCCTGGTCCCGCATACAACAGCCGCTAGGCTCGCATTCGGAAAAGGCGTCGTCGAGCTTTCGGCGTCCCGGGGGCCTCGCTACACGGCTGCATATCTGCTTTCTCCCGCAAAAGAAAGATATGACTTTTGCTTTCGCTCTGAGCTACCCTCCGACGATGTCCCGCCGACAGCTTGAGACCGCTCGGACTCGTCCAAAGCGCCTCGCTCCCAATTGAAGTGCTTCCGACGGCAGTGCGCCAGCGAAACCACCGCACGAATCACCTCGCAGCTGGTAGCTGTTGGTGAATGAAGTGGCTGCGGGCTCGACTAGAGCGGCAGAACTCGCGCGCAGACGGGGAAGACTCTGCCAAACCCGTCGCTCATGAACAAAAGACTGCATTCCTCCAACAAAATGCGTGGGGTTTTTCTACTTCTTGCTTGCTATGAGCCTCACTCAGTTCAAGAGCGTGAAGCTTACTTGACGAGCTTGAGGATGGCCTCCATCGAGAGCGACTTGGGGCGCTCGATCGGAAGACCAAGCGCGCGGTCCCAGACGAGCTGCGACAACGCACCAATTGCCCTACTAGTCCCGAAGGTTACCGTGTAGTAATCGAAGTGAGTCAGGCCGTAGTGGTACAGAAGCGACCCGGAAGCCGACTGTACGTGAGGAGGAGGGGGAACGCGAAAAACCGGTCAGCAAGAGTTCCCCTCTTTCCGTTCCCCGCTCTCTCCGCCATCGCCCCCAGAGTCTTCTCGCCCTCCTAACCGATCAGTACAGGCACAAGGACTCACGTCGACGTTCGGGTACGGGTCTGGAGGCAGGCACAGGGACGAAAACCAAGCCAGGTCAGCGGGAGGGTCAAGAACGCTCGACGACGAGAACGCACTCTTGGTCTTGCCGTGCTCGGTCAGGACGCCCGGCGCGACACGGTACAGCTGGTCGACGTATTTGAAGACCGGGTCGTTGGCCGTTTCCGGGTGCTGGACACCAAACTGCTGCAAAGCCATGAAACGCGGGTCCGGCTTGCGGAGGACGGCGTGGCCGTAGCCCTGGGTGGCGCCCAAACTCGGGGTCAGCAACAATAGAGATTCCCGAGAGAGGAAAGCGGAGACGCACCGGGATGACCTGGCCCTTGTTGAGGGTCTTCCAGATAAAGTCGACGACCTGCTCGTCCGAGGCGTTGTCGCCGAGCTCCTTCTGCATGCCGAGGATGAAGCTGTTGCGCGCGCACGCACGTTAGTATCTAACCGTCACCCAAAGAGAGCGCGCGGGCAACGCACCGGAGGACCTCTTGGTTGGCGAGGCCGTGGAGGGGGCCGGCGAGACCGCCGAGGGCGGCCGAGTAGGAGAGGAAGGGGTCCGAGAGGGCCGAGCCGACCAAGTGGGTCGTGTGGGCCGAGACGTTACCGCCCTCGTGGTCGGTGTGGAGCGAGTTGTACAACCGGATCAGCTCGACAAAGCCCTCCGAGTCGCCGAACCCGATCTGGTTGGCAAAGTTGAACGACAGGTCCTTGGACTTGTCGATCGCCGGGACGGACGAGTCGTGGCCGTTGCGGTAGATGTTGTTGTAGATGCGGGCGGCGAGGGTGAACGACTTGGCGACGCAGTCGAGCGAGTCCTCAAGGGCCGGGACCCAGTACTCGGACTTTTTCATGCCGGCCTTGTACTGGGCGGCAAACTTGGAGTCGTGGTTCAACGCGGCGACACCGATGACAAACTGGGTCATGGGGTGGAGGGTCTTGGGGAGCGAGTCGAGGACCTTTTCGACGTACGCGGGCAACTCGGAGCGGCCGACGAGCTCCTCCTGGAACTGCTTGGTCTCCTCGGCGGTCGGGACCTTGCCGGTCAAGAGGTACCAGAACATGGCTTCGGGGAGGATCTCCTTGCCGCCCTCGGCGGTCGGGAGGTCGCGCTGGCACTCGGGGATCGAGCGGCCCCAGAAGCGGATGCCCTCCTCGGCGTCGAGGACCGACGGGTCCCAGAGCATGTACTTGATGCCGCGGCCGCCACCGATCACCTGCTCGACGGTGACATTGCCGAGGGTCTTGGCGCCGTGCTGCGACTTGATCTCCTTGAGGAGCGCCTGGCGCTCGGGGATGATCTGCGCGAGCGTCTCGCGGACAGTCTGCGCGCGCGGGTTTTGCGTCAGTTTCCGTTCTGTCAAAAGATAAGTGTTGTTTGGAGGGTGGCCAGCGATCACGGGCGATGTGGTCGAGGGCGAGCGAGATTTTGGGGGCGATTGCCGCGGCGTGCCGTCGGAGGGGCGCCAGGTGGGCGCGCGCAAGTCGTCGCGAGATCTCCTTGATTGAGCGGCAGTGGACTCTGATCCGTATGGATTTCCCTGATCGAACACGCGGTCTTGCAGGCGTGCCCCGCGCAGAGGAGAGCACGTGGGCGCGTCGGGTTGCCTGATCGATGAGAGAAGAGCGAGGGCGCGTCGTCGTGGGTCGAGACTGGCCCGCGGAGGCTCGGCGGAGGGACGAGTACTCACCGAGACGTTGCGACGAGCGGCAGCGTTGGTGACCTTGCGCTGCAGGTGCGTCAGAGGCGACATCCGAGGTCGGGGGTTGGGAGCAGGTCAGCATTGGGGTCCACGCGGGGTGCAAGCGACGCAGGCGAGTGGGCCAGGGGGGCAGGGAGGGAGAGGGAGACGGCGGGCGTACGGCAGCAGTGCGAGTGGCAGAGAACATGGCTGTGGCTGCGACTAGTTGGTGCGAGTAGTGAAGAGAGAGAAGAGATCGGGTTGGCAGCGCCTCGGAACGAGTCGCCGCCCGCCGGCCCTCGTCGCGCCGAACCACTCGGCAACCTCTCTACAGCCCGGGCACTCGTTCCTGTGCTTCTATTTGCATGGTTACTTCCATCCGCTCAGCTCCTCCTTTGACCGAGCCTCCTGCGCCCACAGGCAGCCTCGCCGACTCACCCCGACCACTGCTCGACTTGGGGCGCAGACAAAATTTCACCTCAGCTTCCCTCTGACGCGCACAGCTGCTGGCTCGTTCAAGACGCTCCGTTGATGCCTCGACAAATGCTACACGCTCGCGCTCGCTCGTCCCGGCTCCCGCCAGGATGCGCCCGACCCGAATCGTGGCGCACCCGCGGCGAGTCCGAATGCTCATCCCCGCGGTGAATCCTCTTCACCCCGCTTAACGTCCCCCGATCGCTCCGTATCTCGGCGGACAATCTCCCGGCATGGCTTGGCCAAGCCCTCGTCGCGTCATTTGCTCAAACTCCCTGCCCCTGATCAGCTTTGGCCTCCATCACGCCTTTCCTTCCGACGGCTGTTGATCAATTCAAAGGCCGACGAAGCATACAAACGGGCGGGGCATGGTCAACCTCGTACAGTTAATGTATCTATATCACGTGCACCCACCGGCCTACTTGTGAGCGACTGTATCACACCATACGAAAGGGCGGACACCTTGCACAGTTTCCGGTCGTGGTAGAAAGCCTTTGGAATGCACTCACAGGCCTGGCACAGGTCTAATGCTCTGACGCTTACCTTTAGCCGTTCACTGTGAGAGAGCTTGAACTGAAACAGCTCGATCTATAAGTACTTGCTCAGTCCTGCGCGCAACAGCGCTCCGATCGTGCGAAAAGCGTTCAGGGAGTGTTGGCCGCTCCGGATGCGCAGACTTGCCTCGGAGGCCACAAGACTTGTAAGCGCTAGATCCGCTGAAGAATTTGGGACCCAGGAAAGTGATCAAGAGAGCAGGTATATTGCGGGATACAGCTTGCAAGGCTCCGGAAGTGCCGTTTCGGGGTTTACTTAGTACCATCCGCAGAACAATAACATCAGTGGCCCATTCGTATAGTGGCTAGTACACCTGGTTTTGAATACTTCGGTAGATCTCCAGGCAACCTGGGTTCGAACCCCAGATGGACCTCGACGGCGCCTCACTGGCGTCGCACACCCTTTTTGGGCACGACAGGCGCAAGCCCTCCCCTCCTTTTGCCAAAGGTTTTCCGGCCTGCGCATAGCATACCAGCAAAGCAGGTGATGAGTGCCACCTAGCCATACAGTCTAGGTAGCCTTCCTCTGTGAATATCCTTTTTCGGAGATAGAACCCTTTTCATTGCTCAGACACAGGAAAGTTGCAAACAGCTCCAGAAGTGGACAGACTGCGAAGAGTTCATTGCCAATGAAGTTCTGCTGCACTACAGGCTGGGTTGTTCAGACCCTGCAGCTGGTCAAAGTATGAGGACAGAATAGGACCAGACTCAGAGGGAACAAAAATGTTCCCTCGCAGACTGCCCAGTTTGTGCCCATATTGTGAACATGTGCTGCCCATGTAGTCCCCATGCGGCCTTTACTCCTGCTCTCCCAGTCCTGTCCCTACCATTTGTACTAACAGACTACGCATCTCTGCTACTTCCGCTGTGTGCTCACCACCTAATATTGAGATTGTGAAGCAGCTGCTGGACTGACAGTGCTCCCAAGGAGTCTCAAAATTAGAGTCACATACTAGACAGAGCAAGGTGTAGGTGGAGAGGTGAATTTGACCAGAAATCGAGTTTGAACATTTGCAATCTAGTCGCAAACTCAGGCAGGTTGATTCAATTGTGCGGAGGGCAAGCTGATCAAGACATGTCTCAACAGCTCTATCTCTGTCATGCAAGCTTGTAAGGATCAATTTGCCAGAGAAATCATACTCGTATCCTTCTTTATTAGTTCGTGCGAGTCTCTGCTACGCTATGACCCATCTGAGAGGAGGGCGCCCTGCAGTGATCCAGATTCAACATGATGCGCGAAGTGTCTTCTTCTTTCAAGGTGCTGTTTGCACGCTCCCAACTTTTTGTCAAAGGGACTCATCAAGAGGGCCACGCTGGTTTGCCAGACTTCAGAGGAACTCCCACAAGGTTTCCTGTAAAGGCGACTTTCAAGCGTTTGAACAGTATCCGTCACAGCTACGTGGTCCGTCAAGCCTCCTCTGTGCTTTCTGTGCACCAGTTTAACTTGCTACACCTGTCTGTGCAAGCTAATGCGGGGAAAAAGACAGCGAGGGTACAGTAGGAGTTCTGGAGATAAGCTCGTTATCCGAGAAGGTCTTCCTTGCGAGGGGGCGCTCGAGCTCTCACCGCTGTCCTGTAGCTGCTCGCATCAAGAGGTAGCTACAGTACTCTTCTCTTGTCCCTCTTCACTGTACTGGTCTTCTCCCATGGCCATAGCTGCGAGAACTCTCGCGGCCGCATCCGCTCTCAAGTTTGCAGCCGGCACCCGACACCTGCTCAGTCGCTGTCAATGCCTCGCGCTGACTACTTCTGTTTGCATTGACCCGAACCCCCACTCAAACCCACCTACGCTACCCAAGACCGAGCTCAGAATTGGCGCGCCCTGCATGCGAAGGGCATCTTCTAGGGTGGCGATTGCCGGCGCCGCCACCGTATTGTTAGCCCGGACATGATGAAGTACAGGGGAGGACTGACTCCATCTCTGTCGTAAGGAATGCTCAAGTGTAGCAGTCTGTGTGTGTTTATTGCCGGCTTTGCAGAGCTGCGAACATCAGTCACGGGAAAGATTGGGGACCGAGTCCGGAATCGCAGAGCAAGAGATGCGTGTAAACCCGATTGCACAGAGTTGAATGCTGGCCCCTAGCTCCAAGGAGAATAAAAGTACACCCGTTGAGGATCTTCGCACCCGAACAAGGGCGAGAGCGACCTCAGACCGCCGCCGGCTTCGCGACTTCCTCGCTTTCCCGCTTCTCATCCTCGAGATCGCTGGAATCGTCGCCGGTCTCTGAGCCCCGCTTCTCGACGTCGCCTTCGACGACTGCGGACGGTCCTCCGTAGCCCTCGACGAGGCCGACCTTGAGGATCGTGATGAATGAAGACGGGAGCGAGACTGCCCAGAAGACGATGATGATGACGACCTGCACGAGAAATCGGTGTTAGGAACCATAGAGGTCAAGACCAGAAGCAAGCCGCCAACATACCGTGTAGGTGAGGTTGAAGCGACTGCTGTTGACGCCGAACGCCGCGCACTGGCCGAACGACTCGACGCCGCGGAGCAGGCCCGCGTAACGAGCAGACACGCCGAGGTCCTCGGCGAGAACCGAGATAAGCCAGTACTGCAGAGCGAGGCGAAGTCAAGTCAGCATGCGCCGAGTCCCGCTCGAAAAACTCTAGAAAAAGCCGGAGGAGTGACGCACAAGGTAGTTCTGTACGCAGTTGCCGGCCGCGTTGAGCATGACGTACAGCCCGAATCCCTTGCCAAACTGGCCCGTCGTGTCGGTCCAGTCGAGCTTGCCCGGGTTGTGCTCCGTAAACTGGTGCTGGACGACGATCGCCCAGATCAAGATCCCGCTGAAAAGGGTGAAAGTCGCCGCCGCTCCGATCCGAGCGCGCGCGGCGATCGAGAGGCGCTGCGAGTCGAGGAAGAAGCCGAGGAGGGTGGTGGCGAAGACGCCGCAGATAGCCGAGAGGAAGGACGCGAGCGCGCGGGCCCGGACCGAGAAATAGAGCGTGAGGAAGCTCGAGCTGTAGCCCCAGTAGTACCAAGAAGCCTATAGTGCAGGTGACGTCAGTAGGCGCTTCGGACCGGCGTCAGTCGAAAGACTCACGAAGAAGACCGGGAGCAGAACGCCGACTTTCTGCGTCGAGCACGCTTTCCACAGGGCCTTGAGCTGCTCCTTGACCGTCGTCTTGGGGGGCAACGGGACTGGCGTCCGGTCGTCACGCTGTACGCGTTCCGGCTTCGAGATGAGGAAGGCGAACGGCAGGGCAAGCACTTGCAGGGCGATGAAGGCGAGGAGGGTCTTGTAGTTGACTGCGCGTTGGCGATTCCCCGCGGTCAGCGGAGATCGCGCGTAAATAAAGGACTGTAAGCATCACGTACCTTTGCCTCCCGTGGAGCGGTGAATGTTGGTGCCGAGGTTGATGGCGCCGGCGAGGATCGTTCCCGAGTTTTTGAAAAAGAGCCAGACCGCCAAGTAGCGGCCTCGCTTGTGCGGTTCCGGATAGCTGAGTACGATGGCCTGTGCGGGCAGTAGGATGTAAAAGTCAGGGCACTGAAGTCGGGCATCGTCAAGACGAAGTAGACTCACGCCTTCCGCAGCCTGCAGGAGCACGAGTGGGAACGTCAGTCGCCGAATAGCCGCGATCAAGCAGAGTAGACACGGAAGCTGACCCAGTAAAGACCAGCCGAGATGCCGCCTGTGGGGGGAACTCGGTTCAGTTGCCCGCGCTAGAGACCGCCCGAACAGACGAGATGCCACTCACAGATCACGGCTCCGAGGATTACGAACCATTCCGTGCCGTATCGATTGTTTTGGTACAGAGCCGCCGTGTAGACGCTCCATCCGAGCGTGCCCGCGAGGAGAGTATTCTTTACACCGACCGCGTTGATGATGACGGGCGCGAAAATGCAGCCGAGACCCATAAGGGAGAAGACGATACTGTTGCCGGCATTGACCTGGTAGAAGGCGGAGGGTCAGCGACAAGCGTTTATCTCTGAAGTTCATCGAGCTCACCAGGTACGGCTCGAGAGCACCGCCGGCTCCGAGGGATTGGGCTGCAGGGCGAGGAAGGTCAAAAAAGAGCGCGACCGGAAGACGAGCCTCGAGAGCGAGCGCACCTCCATTCTGTTCGGACGGAACAAGTCAGTCAACACGCCTAACACCGCGAAAAGAAGGAATCCGTGATCTCACCCAAAGTCCGGGACCGACAAAGCTGATCAGGCCGACGACGATGATCTGAAAGACGGTCGACCTGAAGAAGTTGACTCGGCCGACTGGAGCAGCTGCTGCTGCGGGAGATACCGGCAAAGTCGACATGGCGGCGGCGGCAAGCTATAGCAGATTCTCGACAGAAGCAGAGAGCAGAAGAAAAAGAAAGCGCGCAGGCAAGGCGACAGCAGTTCCTTGGCGAATCCAGTCAACAGCAGCGGCGATGTCGCCATCTTGCGCACTGGTCGCGCGCGTGCACGCAAATCCTCGGAGGAATTGGCTTCGATCGCGAGAACCGGCCGGTTAGGTAAGCTTCCGAGCCCCGGCAAGAGAAGCGAGGAGAAACTGGAGAAGAAAGCTGGAGCTTGGCTTGGAGGCCCGGAGCGGGTGAGCCGCCCGGGTCGGAGAAAATCGGGAGAAAGGGAAAATTCTGCAGGAGCTATACACGCTCGGGCATACACTGATCTATATGTATACGCTTGTAGCCATCAGCGCGTGCCTATAGCATGTACTCCTCGTCAGTGCGCGGTGGTTCAAAAATATAATCGGGCGTCTTCAAAATCACGTAGTTCAGCATGTGTATTTCGAGTCTGCATAGTGACTTTCTGCTGTTTCGATACTCCAAAGACTGTGTTGCTGCTCCCGGTTCTGTAGTACAGCCCTCATGTGCTGCCCCAAATGTCGGCCGTTCGCCGCTCGCCGGTCGAAAAGCAGCGCGCAAAGTTGACATCGTCTCGGTTCGAGCCAGCACCACGTCGACGACGGCGAGGCGAGCCTGAGAACGCGCACACACCCGCTCTGAGACTTCTGAAGCTGACAAGCTGGACCCTGACGCAAAGACGAGCGACATCAGACCTCTGTCGTCCGCGTCGACCCATCATCGACAACAGCTCGCGTTCCTGCGATCATGGAGCCGCCGGAGGACCTGAGCGACTCGGAGTACGCGCAAAACCCTCAAACAAACGGGACAGACCCGTCCAAACCGGCGCAGAGCGAGGCGAACGCGCTCAAACAAACCAAGTTGAAAGTTGACCGACCGACGCCCGCTCAGTTGCTCGAGCGTCTCAACGAGGAGCAGCGCAAGGCAGTCACGGCGAGTCCGGAAGGAGGGTTGGCGGTCCATGCCGGGCCCGGAAGTGGCAAGACGGCTGTCCTGACGACCCGCGTCGCGTACCTCGTCGAGGAACGAAAGATGCCGCCGGAGCAGCTCGTGTGAGTCGAGACCCTCTGCCAAGCTCAACTCGGTGCACGAAGGGCACAGCTCTGCGCAGCCTGGCCCTCGCGCGAGCTCTGCTGCAGCTCGAGGAAGTTATCACGACTCACGCTCTGTCGTTCCCTCCGGCTGTTTTCGCCATGCAGGGTCGTCACCTTCACCAACAAGGCCGCGAACGAGATGAAGGTCCGTCTGTGCAAGATGATTGGCGCAGAAACGGTCGACAAGCTTGTCATGGGAACCTTTCACTCGTGCGTACCGGTGGACTCTGGAACGCGTTTTGCCCTTCCATCCCCAAGCTAACATACTTTTTCTTCCCCTCTGCGCAGCGTATGCGTCAGATGTGAGTATAGTTGTCAAGCGCAAACCTACGACTCGCTGACGACGACGCGTCCGTAGACTTGCGCAAGTACGGCAAGCTCGTCGGCCTCGAATCAAACTTTCTCATCTCGGACCGTGACGACTGGTGAATCTCCTCCTTCCTCGCGACCACCAACTCGCCCGCCAACGCGCACTGACGCCGTGTCCGACCATAGCCTCGCCGTCATCAAGCGTCTCCTGCCAACGCTTCCGATCCCCGAAAAGCTGCGCAAAGAGATGAAGCCAAACACGTGGCTCGAGTACATCTCGCGCTGCAAGAGCCGCATGCAGACGCCCGAGCAGTACCGTGCCGAACGAGCCAAGGATTGGGATCAGGACAAAGTCGAGGCAGTCGTGGTCGTCTACGAGTGGGTCGGGCGTGTCTAGATTCGGCTCGGGCACGCTCGGGCTTCACTTGAAGTCGTCATGGCTGATTTCGGTTACCGTTTTCCGTCTCACAGAGCTTACGAGGAAGCCCTCGCCAACAACAACGCCCTCGACTTTGACGACCTGCTCGTGCGCGGGTAAGGCTCGCCCGCCATCGCTCTCGTCCAGGCGACCTTCCTGACCTTCCTCAATCTCCTCCAACAATTAGCCTGCAGCTCTTCCGCGACCACCCACGGGTCGTAGCCAAGATCAAGTCGGTCCTGATCGACGAGGTAGGGCGATCTGACTTCTGCAGCCATTCCTTGCATGCTTGAGCTCATGAGGGTCTCGAACCGCGCCATCCAGTTCCAGGACACCAACTCTGTCCAATACGACATTGTCAAGTACATCGCGGCAGCTTCCAACTCGCTCACGATTGTCGGTGATCCGGATCAGTCGAGTGAGTCGGCATGGGTCGACTTTCGGTCGACGTCTTACTGACATTTTCTCGCTCCGCAGTCTACGGCTGGCGCAACGCCGAGATCGAGAACCTCGAAAAGATGCTCAAGGGTAAGCTCTTGACTCGAGAGCAATCGAACATTGTTCCTGACGGAGACCCCAACGCAGATTTCAAGCCGGTCCAGCAAATCTTTCTTGAGCAGAACTACCGTTCGACCGGAGCGATCCTGGGAGCTGCTCTCGCCATCGTCAGGCAAGGTGAGCTCCACAGATCCTGCGTATACACGAGGACATTCCTGATCGCCCTCCTTCAGACACAAAGCGCATCAACAAGTCTCTCACGACGTCGCATCCGTCTGGCTCGTCCGTCGTGCTCCACCCGGCTCCCTCCGCGCCCGACGAAGCGACCTTCATCGCGTCGACTATCCGTCATTTGATGGCGCACCTCGGCGGCCTCGTCAACTACAACGACTTTGCCATCTTGCTCCGGTACGGCGCGCTCAGTCGCAACATCGAGACGGCGCTGCAGAAAGCCGGGATCCCGAGTCGCATGGTCGGCGGACACAAGTTCTTTGAGCGGGCCGAGTGCGTCGAGATACCTCCACACGTGTGCACTTCTCACACATGGCCTGACGCGATACCGGATCATGCAGGATCAAGGACATGCTCTCGTACTTGCAGCTGATCTCGAACCCGTCCTACTCGCCGGCTCTCGCCCGCGTCCTCAACGTCCCTCGACGCGGCATCGGCGACAAGACTCAGGCGCACATCGTTGACGTCGCTGCGCAGAAGGGGATCCCCGCTTTCGAGATCTGCGTGAGGATCGCCAAAGGTCAGAACGCCGTCAGCGGTTTGACGGGCGCGCAGAAGAAGGGGATCAAGGCGCTCGTGGAGGTCGTGCGTGATGCACGCAAGAAGGCGGACGAGGTGCGGCTGTGTCCGGGACTCGAGTGTGCATCCCCCCGCGTGTTCTAGCTGACGCGGGCGGACGACGCATGTCTGGCAGGGAACCGATGTCGCTACCCTGATCGACTTGATAGTCGACCGCGTCGGATACCGTGCGCACCTCGACCGTACGCAGGCGCATGATGCGGCCGAGCGCTGGGAAAACATCATGGAGCTGAAGGTGAGCGGACGTAGCAGATTCTCCCCGTTCGGCCGGCGAGGCTGACCTTTCATGCTTGGGCAGGCCTACGCTACGACTGTCGCGAACGAGAACCCGACGGTTGCCGATCTGGCGACAGCTGCCGACGCCGACGAGCCCGACTCGGCGCAGTTTGACGAGGTCAAGATCGAAGGGCGTGGCAAGGCAGCAAAGAAGGAGGAGGACGACCTGTTCTTCCCCGACGAGGTAGAGGAGGATGATCAAGACGATCTCGACTTGCCGTAAGCCTTGTCTCTGCACCTCTGCTGCGTCGCGTCTTGTCGCGTCCTGACCCTCTCGCCCTTCAGCACGACCTCGCAGGCCGTCACCGATGCCGAGACGACGCCACTCGAAGTCTTCCTCGGGACCTCTATGCTGGCGACCGACGTCGACACGCAAGATGCAAAGGGTGACACAAAGCTCGAGGTAAAGGACTAGTCGCTGAAAATCCAAGGCACCGATATTGACCCAAATCTGGCCGCGCTGCAGAAAGTGACCATCTCGACCTGCCACGCGGCGAAAGGTCTCGAGTGGCCTGTCGTGTTTGTCCCGGCTTGCGAAAACGGAACGTACCCGTTCTACCGCTCGGTCGAGGAGAACGAGATCGACGAGGAGAGGCGCCTCCTCTACGTCGCGATTACGCGCGCGCAGAGTTTCTGCATCTTGTCGCACGCCGCGCAACGTATGGCGGGAGGTGAGTTTCCGGACGCAAGGCCTCTACAACAAAGCCCTAAGTTGACGCTCACCTCCTCCCTCCCAGCCGACATGAAGTCGAAGCAACTCTCGCCCTTCATCGAGACGGCCAAGACCAAGTTCGGGAGCCTGTTCGTGCAAAAGCTGCAGAAGGTTACCGAAAAGACGCGTCAAGAGACTGCAAAGGTTCTGGGCCGACCGGTTGTCGACGAGCAAGTCGCGACCGAGCGCATCAACGAGTAGTGAGTGGGAGAGCTCCGTCTCTTGCCGCTGCATGTTTGCTGATCGGATCCCGATCACAGCGCCGCTACATTGCCCGTCGACCCGCCAGTCTGGGATGGCTCTCCTCGAGCAACCGGCAGTCGCAATTACGGATCGCACGGCAGCGGTTCGTCGATGTATGCGTCGCAAGGTCGCTACGGCGGCAACAGCAGCTACGGTAGCGGCTCGTACGGCGGCAGTCAGGGTCGCTGGTCGACGCCGCAGTCTCAGCCTGTCCCCACTGGCCACAGCGGATTCCGTTCCGCCCTCTCGACGTACAAGGGCGGCGGCGCAAGCTCTGCGGCCGGCGGTCTGGGAGGTTTCTCGCACCCTTCGTCTTCGGCTCCCGCTCGTACCGGTTTCAAGCATCCCATTCCGTCTTCGATGCGGAACCGCACGACTTCTTT
The DNA here is from genome assembly GCA_023628275.1 of Rhodotorula sp. M30-05A-2. Lineage (NCBI taxonomy): Eukaryota > Fungi > Basidiomycota > Microbotryomycetes > Sporidiobolales > Sporidiobolaceae > Rhodotorula > Rhodotorula sp. M30-05A-2. Next base: position 81,130 of record JAMALC010000005.1, on the reverse strand, counting down.
GGGCGCCGCCGCAGTCCGCCCGTCTCTCGCCGCAACCGCGGGGATCCCGCTCGCTCCGATCCCTACAAGTCGACCGGTCGTCGACGGTCCGCCGGGCATCGTCGAGACGCGCGGCTCTCTCATCAACGATGCGGTGCTCCTCAACCCGAAGTTGTCCGCGCCAGGACCTTCAAAGTCGAACGACCTCCTCGCCAGTTTCCAGAAGGGCGCCGAGAACGATCTCGACATCTTCAAGAAGCTGGCGGCGGAGAAACCTGCCGCGACGGATCCCGCCACGACCGCCGCTCCTGATCTCGCACCGCCGGCCCCGTCGAACGGTAGCGGTCCGCCCATGTCGCCGAAAGCGAAGGGCACGAAGAGGCGCGCTCCGACGGCGACGGTTCCGACTCGCCCGCCTTCGACGAGGAAGAAGGCGAAGAAGTAAAGACCCTCTCTTGCGCGAACGTCTGCTTTTTGTACACCCCGGTTTCCTTCACCTCTTGGATTCTCGCATATAGTTCCTTGTTTTGTTGTAGATCTTCTTGTCTTGCATGGCCTCTCTACTTTCTTCCTTTCCTTCAGTCCTCGCACTGCACAATCAAGCGATTCTTTACAAAGCCACTACGTCCGTGCGAGTTTCAGCGACTACGGGATCCTATTCACATGTCCTATCCAAGCGGCGGAGAAGCGAGTGCGGTTACTGCGTCTGGTGCGGGTTGCCGAGGAAGGGAGCGGTGGAAGGCAAACCTCCTATGAGCCCTCCACTGCCCCCGCCGCCACCAGCTTCGGTCGTTTGGTTGAGGTCACGAGGCGTAGCGACGTTTCCCGAACCCGGTTGCGCGCCACTCGCGGTCGAGGTGGTCGCATCGGCGCGAGGAGTCGCGAGGGGACCACGACCGCGCGTCTCGGAAGAGGAGGCTGCGCCACCACGACCGCCGTCCGAGTTGCTGTAAATGTCGGTGACTTTGCCGGAGCGCTGTGCACAAAGATGTTAGTCGAGGTCATCAATGGAGCTAGCTGATCGAACGGCCGACTTACGAAGCCAAAGACCTCATAGTCGATCGCCTCGACGGCAAAGAGGAACGAGAACAGCCAGAACACTTTGACGAGGAGGTCGAGGATGCCGTACTGTATGCGATTCGAGTTAGTTATTTTGCCTGACTATGTAGGCCCAGAGTACGCGAGCTCACCCAAATGAACTCGCTCGTGACTCGCAAAACGTTGCCACCCTGTGGTAAGAAAGAGGCGTGAGCGACCTTCGAGCGTTCCAGGCCGGTCAGCTCCTCTTCGTACCTCGCAGAGACCAAAGACGATCGGCTGTAAGGTAAGCGGTGACTCGGTCAGTTGGTGAGAGTGAAGTTCGGACTTCAAAATGCACGCACGTAGAGCAGGAACAAGAGGACGAGCGCGAACGCGTGCGGCTTGTACGTCCTCCCGACGTCTCGACCGAGGCGGTCCGAGGAGCGCCGCGCCGGGAAGAGCAACGTCCAAGACACGTCTATGCGGGATAGAGGTGGTGGTCAGTTCGTAAAGGGTCAAACGCCACCGGTGAGAAGGTCAAACCGAGACGGGAAGAGGCGCAAGACGACATACAGAAGAGGGCGGCGCAGCTAAAAGCCTGCATGGGACAATATAGGTTAGTACCCGGCGACAAGGCAGGTCGAAAGGGAGGCCCGGACTCACGTAGACTATCCACTTGTACCGCGTCGCGGTCAAAGCCGCAAACAAGCCGCAGGCGCTATTCGTGATTCGAGGAGATCAGCTCACATCCACTCAGGCAGACGAAGGCGCCGACGCACATCACGACGATCTGGAGGAAGAGGACGATAAAGATGCGCGAGAGGGTGAAGCCGGTGCAGAGGAGGAGCATCAAGAGGAGCAAAGGCGTGACGATGATCCAATCGATGAACTGCGTAGGCCAGGGTTCTCGGTCAGCGCCTGATGTCTCGCCATGTGGGGCGTTCAATCCTTGCTGACAACAAAGTGGACGGGACGCACCCTGCCGTAGAAGATGGAGCGAGTCGGCGGGAAAGCCGCTCCGGCCGCCAGCTGGTCCGCTCCACGACTTCCAGACCTGACAAACTCGACCGGCACAGGCGTATACGACAAATTCGCCGCCAGAGTCGAGTACGCGATCGCGGTGGTGACGAGGACGGCAAACGCGAGGTAGTGGAACGCGCGACGACCTTTCGGACGCGAGTGGGCGACAAAGGCGGTGAGGAGGGCGCAGAGGGTGAAGATGCCGAAGAGGGCCCAGGCGTAGTTGCTGCCGTAGGGGGAGAGACCAATGTTGGCGTAGACCTGGCACGGGGAAAAGCGTCGAAAGGTCAGCATCTTTTGTCAATCGTGCCCCCGAGGCCGCAATCCGACGCCACCAGCCGGCGATGAGGATCCGGACCAGCTCCGGAGCAGAACCATACGGCTACAAGATCAAGTAGAGTCGCGACCGGACCCCTCCGAGACTGATCCGCACGCTATCTTGACCCCGCTGACCTGACCCCGAGTCGGACTCTTGGCGAGCAAAGGAGAGAGGAGGGGAGCGACTCACCGGATTGACCTGCAAGCTCGAAGCGTAGCGGCGTTCGAGAGGCTGTTCCATCCCGCTCTATTGGGGAAGGGGTGTTTGGTGAGAGCAAGAGCGAATGTGGCGGTGGAGGAGAGAGAGAGAGAGGAGAGGGGTCCGTGCCGAAACGCGTCATGGCATGACGGCGCCGAGCTCGCGGTCGCGGAGGACTTTCTTCTTTCACTAAGTCACGTACAGATAGCAACAACAAGGGATAGCCTACCTTACCAGGTCGCCTCGCCCGTAAAAAGGAACTCGTCCTCCTCCCGCTGACCGCGCGAATGATGGGCTTCGTTACGTGCTGAGGTGTAGTCTAGGATACGTCAAAATGAGGGTCCAAACAAGCAAGGCTCTCTCGGCGTGTTCGAGATCTTGAAGAGTGCTCGCTCGAATCGGCTTGGTCAAATTCGCCCCTCCCAACTCTCGTCAAGGTCCTCCCTTCCCACATTTCAACTCAACTGCGTCGGTTTAGATCAACTTGTATTCCTGTATTTCGTATGTATGTATAATGTTGTTGTTGCTGCTGCTGACTGCTGTAATCGGTGTGTCGCGAAGTGACTGTTGGGGAAAGGGTTATGAATCCCGAAATTTCTACGCCGACTTGCAGAAGTCGTCGAGCAATTCGATAAACTCTTTCGGTCGCTCAGCGTGAACTGTTACGGGGGCGGGGCAACCAAGTTCGCACAAGATTCGCCAGAGAGCGCCAGCGCGCAACCCGAGAGAGGGAAGAGAGAGAGAGAGAGAGAGGGAGGGAGTCAAGTTGTTGGTGGTCAGTGATCAGCCTCCGATCGGGACCTTAAAAGAGGCGAGGAAGTTGCTCGAGGACCAACGGCGACGCACCCCAATGACCTGCATCGAGGGTTTCGAGCCTCGCGTTGGGGAAGAATTGCTTGATGACGGGGATGTTGCGCGAGTTGATGTACTTGCTCTTGCTGCCTTTAGATCAGTGCCACAGCCCCATCTCTCCATAGGTCAGCGTTTTTCCTCTCCGAGAGCCGCGAAAAATGCCCAACCGAGAAGAAGGAGGGCTCACCTTTGAGGAACAAGCTCGGTTTCTCGTAGACGCGTTCGCCCGGCGTGTAAGGGAAGGCGCCGATCTCGTCGATCGCGTTCTGGAGGAAGGGGAGCGGGATCCGGAAGTGGTACGGGTCCGAGGGGGACGCGCGGTCTAGGTTGGTGAGCAGGAATTGTCGGACGCTGAGATCCTGTAGTAGCGGGGGTCCACCACAACCGCGAGTCAGTTTCTTTTGTTTTCGGTTTTGTTTCTCAGCTCCTTCCTTTGTATCCCGCGTGCGGTAGGTTCCTCCGTCGATGATGCGGAGAGCCTAGTCTTTCGGTGGGACTTTTTGACTCCAGAGAGCGAGCGAGGGTAAAACGCACCGGTTCCGTCTCCTGCAAGAGGTCGTCGGCCTCTTTGCGCGACTGGACTTTTGCATCTTGGATCTGATGCATGGCGTTGATGTACGCTTGAAACTCGGGCGAGATCTTGCCGACCGCGGGCGAGATGTCGACCACTGCGGCGGGCAGAATTCGTCATGGAGAGGGGGAGGGGAGTCTCAGTTTCCTTTTTCTTTCTCGCCGGAATGCCGATGCGTTCGGCGAGAAAGAAGTTTCTCTGTAGCAGGAGCGCGCCCGCGAGAGAGAGAGAGAGAGAGAGAGAGTCGGGGAAGAAAGAACGTACCGACGAGTTTCGAGACGGGTTCGCAGCCTCCGAGGGCGAGTGCCATGGCAACCTTTCCTCCCCTGCCTCGGGTCCTTTAGCGTCAGTTCCCGCCCGGGCTATAATATCGGGCGCAAAAGGGAGTTCGAAGGAACGCACATGGAATGACCGACGACGACGCAGTCTGACAGCTTTTCTTGCTGTTCGATGAAAGCCTTGACGTCGGCTGCGAGGTCCTCATAGCTACACTCTCGTCGATGTGGTGACTGTCCGTGGTTGCGCAGGTCCTGCACAGGGCGTAGTTAAAGCGGGTTGTCAACGGCACTTTATCCCCACCTGGACGGACAGCACAAAAGGCGAAGACGAACCAGAGTGATGATATCGCGTTCCAAGCGTTGTGCCATCCCCTTTGCGAGGCTCCTCCAGTTCTGTTTACTGCCAAACAAGCCATGCAGGACTATGACCGGTGCTTGGGAGGAAGAGGACGAAGGGGCGGCGTGTTTCTCGGACGAGAGCAGGACCGGCTCCGGAGCAGCAGCAGCAGGGAGCGCATAGTGCCGCCGCAGTTGTTGTTGAACTGGTGCACGTGCTCGGGCCGTCGCAGCGCGGAGCATCGTTTGTCTCTATCTTTGTGGAACCGAGAGCGGAGCGGGCAGCCGAGGTTGGCTTGAAGCCGCGGAGTTTAAAGAGACGCGTCGAAATCGTGGAGCAATTGTAATGAGTTGTTAATGGGAATTGCTGACGTTGAAGCAAGGAAAGAGACGAGAGTCGGGGCGCGGACGCGTGTCGGCGGTTTCGGCTCGTCTTCCCCTCCAGGCCCAGCTGTACGTACATTCGCAGAGTCTAGGCTAGTGGGCTGTCCAGTCCCCTCTCTGTCGTCCCTCGACCCTGTACGCCACCCCGCCCAGCCGCGCTGCCGCCTTGAATGGCGCCAGGGAGGGACGACGACGACGAAGCGAGCTGGGACTGAACGCGGCGTCGCGGTCTCGCGGCTGGACGACGACGCAGGCTGAGCGAGCCACAGATGGGGGCGTATATTCAGAGTAATGGGACTATGGCAGCACACCACGGCAGGCCGGGGGAACGAGCGCCCAACAGACATGAGAGACGCCGTCACTTGCACGGACGAGCGAGCTGACTTTTTTTCTCCCCGTTCTCGCCGCCTTCGTTTGCGCCCTTGCCTCTCTCGCCCTGATCCCGCCTATACACACACACTCGGATCTGACTCTAATACAGTCAAGGTATGTGCACTCCCCCATTCTGCCTCGAGTCGAGTGGGAGGAGGAGGGCTGACCCAGACACCTCGAACCCGCGCGCGCGCATATAGATGTCGGCGACTCAGTCTGTCCAGACCTTTGGCAAGAAGAAGACCGCCACCGCTGTGGCTCTCGCCAAGGTGAGCCCCCTTGTCGGGCGAGCGAGCGGCTGGAAACTGACACACCTATTGAACGCGTGTGCAGGAGGGCAAGGGTCTGATCAAGATCAACGGTGTCCCGCTGTCGCTGTACGGCACCCCGATCCTGCGCGGCAAGCTGTACGAGCCGGTCCTCCTCCTCCAGCAGTTTGTCAGTTCGACCACCTCGCTCGGTTCGCCGCTCGAGCGCGTCGACATCCGCCTCCGCGTCTCGGGCGGTGGTCACACCTCGCAGCTGTACGCCCTCCGTCAGGCCATCGCCAAGGCCGTCGTCGCCTACGTCGCCAAGTACGAGGACGCGGCGAGCGCGCTCGAGATCCGCAAGGTCCTCGTCGCGTACGACCGGACCCTCCTCGTCGCCGACCCGCGTCGGTGCGAGCCCAAGAAGTTTGGCGGAAAGGGTGCCCGCTCGCGCTTCCAGAAGTCGTGCGTACCTTATCCCCGCGCTCCCTCTCGGTCTGGGTGGGTTTCCTGGTCTGACTCTTTTTTTTCCCACTTGTGTGCTCGCGCGAAACCAGCTACCGTTAAAGGGTTCGGAAGGAACGGAAAAGAAAAAGGAACGAGAAGAAAAGAAGGAGGACGGGGAGGCAAGGAGGAGGAGGAGGACGAGGACGAGAAGAGAGGGAGGAGGAGGGGTTCTACATTTTTCAGGACCGCCGCCTTCCCGCCGAACAACAACCACAACAAACCAACCAGCAAACTCGAATTTCCGCCCCCCCCCGACATTGTCGATTCCCCCCATCGAGACACGTTCTCTCTCGCTCTCTACGCGGCGAAGGAAGGAAGGAAGGAGATGGGGCGGCAAGATGTGGCGGGAGAGGGAGGTCGCCTCCGCTTTGGGCAGAGACGGCTTCTTCTTTGCTGGTGGTGGTGGCGGCGGTTGTCTGTCTTGTACTGTTGTTGGCTTTTGGGGCGGCGGTGGCTCCCCCCGTTCTCTTCTCTCTTCTCTCGTCTCTCATTACCCTTTCACACCACGCACCCTTTCTCTTTTTTTTCTATCCCGCTTTTTCTTTGTCCCGTCTTCTCTCTGAAAACCAAAAACGGTCTGGATGGCTCCCCCTCATTTTCACGCGGCGTATGCGTCTGAGCAGGATCCGAAAGCGAATTTCTCGAGATTTCAGATCTCTGTCGACTTGGACTTCTCCGTCGCCCTCGCTCGTCCCAAGAGTGGGTTCCCACCTGCGCAGAAGCTGTACCCCTGCTTCCACTTGACCCGCTATACGTTACTGGCTCTTCCCGTCTCCGTCTCCGTCTCCGAGTCCGGGGTGACGTCGTCTCATCGGACCGTGGGATCAGCCCTCGAGTCGACGCAGAACAGCAGCGCGATGGGGACGACGGGCGACGCACAGAGTCCGCCTTTGACGACGAGTGCAGCTGCAGCCAGAGCGAGGGGTCGTGCAGCTTCCCCTTCCCCTGCTCCTGCTCCGGCTCCTGCTCCTGGTCCGTCCGTGTCGCCACCGCCGCCGTCGTTCAGGAGGGGCAAGTGGCACCAAGCCGAGTACGAAGAAGTATGGCGACTCGGTCATACCTACATCCTCACCCTTCCGTCGTCGTCGTCGTCGTCTCCTCCGTCTCCGTCTCCTTCCTCCTCAATCGCCACTGCGCCGCCTTCAACCGCCGGAGGAACAGGCGCCGGATCCGTCCAAGATTGGCAGAACTTGAGACTCCATCCGGAGGGGTTGATGAAGACTCAGGCGAGGCAGAGGAGCGCGAGCGCGTTGAGGAGCATGTTTCTCAAGATGAGGAAGGAGTCGCTCCTCCAACAAGCGACTGCAGCGACTACTACGACGACGGAGCAAACTCAGATTCGGAAAGGTGAAGCCGGCGGCGGCGGCGACCCCTCGTCGGCCCTCCGAGGTGCGTCTCTCCAATCCCATCCCATCCCATCCTGTCAAGACGCTGCACTTTTCTTGCTGACAAACCCGACGGCCGGTGTATACAGTCCGTTTCAAACCCGTATCGTTCGGACCGAGTCAACCTACAGCAGGAGTCGGCACCACCACCTCCACTCCCGCCGTGACCTCGTCCTCGACCTCTGCCTCCTCGCACGCCACCGCCGCCGCGGCCGATACGAGGACGTCAAGTCCAAGTACCGAGGTGGAGGAAGAAGACGACAAGGACCAAGGGAAGAGTAAGAAGAAGAGGGAGAGGAGGAGGAGCAAGAGCGACTCTGGTTGGACTCCGGCGGAGGATGCGGTCCTCTTCGCAGCGATGATCACCTTGCCCAACACCGCGGCGGTCGTCTCCTCCTCCGCCGCCGCCGCTCCTCCCCCTCCTTCTTCTCAAATATCGACGCCGGCGGCGGGAGGTGACGGGAAGGAAGACCAGGTGGCGGCGAAAGGATCCGAGTCAGCAAAGAAGGAAGAAGACGAGATCGAGGAGGCTTCGACTCCGCTCGCGAGGGCGGCAGCTTGGCCACCCACCACCACCACCACCTCCAGTACTACGACTCGCGATCCGCATCAGCAGTCGCAGGTTGCGAGTCGATCGACCACCACGGCGACGGCGGGGGCGACGGGAGCGGGGGCGGAGACGGCCAACAACTCGCTCACGACGAGCGCGGGATGGCTCAAAGTCTACGAGATTGCCAAACGGACTTATCGGATCATGGAAGCTGGAACTGCTGTCCAAGCCGGAGAAGCACAAGGAGGAGACGCGAGGCGGTTGAGGCGCGATGTGAAAGAGTTGGAGCATCGGTGGAGGACGAAATGGCGCGTCGATGGGATTACCAAGAACCGTGAGTTTGTGTGTGTCGTGTCCCGCCTCTCGCTCTCTCTCGTTGCGCCTCTGTTCGTGCGGCGCGGGGTGGGGGGGTAGAGGTCGCCTCCCATCCGCCCAGACGGGCCTTTCTATCCTTTCACTCGTGTTCTTCCCCTGCGAGGTACTCGTCGACCCAACCACGACAAGAACGGAGGAGAGGAGGGGGGAACAAGGACCTGCTCCCTCGCGCTGGGATCTTAAGGCAGGGGTTCAGGCCCCGGGCGCGCCGTCCGAGAGACCCCTTTACCGACTTACACACACTTCCACTTTGTCTCCCCCCACCCGCAGTCGCAGCGCCAGAACTACTCCTCCCCGCCATCAGACAACAATCCGACGCGCTCTCGAAGCTCTCGGTCGACGTTCTCACTGAACTCCGTAGCCGCAGTCAACGAGAAGGAGTCACCGCCGCCGCCGTCGCCGCTGACGATTCGTCGCTCCAGTCTGGTTCCTCTGCGTCGACGAAGCCGGCGCCGTTTGTGGTTCAGCAGCCGGAGCCTTCCGCTCCGATCACGAGGAGTGATTCGGAACGAGGAGATGCGAGCAAAGAGGAGAAGAAGCCCCTCTCGCAGGAGCAGGAGGACGATCCGCGAGCTGCGTATCCGACCCCTGCACCGGGACACGAAGCGCTGCCTCAGAATGAAGACGTCGTCGATTACGAGCGTTCCGATCCCGGGTTGCGAGAGAGCGACAAGGTGGACGAGGTGCAGCGCTCGGTGACGACGCCGACGACGCCGACGCCATACTTGCTCGAGCCGGCGCCTCCTCCCGCCTCTAACCCTTTGGCGCCACATGACGCGCAAGTACAGGACCGGCAACTGTTCCCGACACCTGCTGCTCCGCGACCTGCTGCTGCTCCTGCTGATGTCAATAACAACAAGAAGATGATCATCGGACTCGATCTCGACTTTGGCTCTAGGATCGGAACCGGAATCGGACTCGGACAAGTCCAGCAGCAGTCTCAAGCTCAACCGCCTCTGTACAACAACAACAACAACAACAGCGCGATCCCGACCGCGACTTCGACCGGAACTCAAGAGCTCGATCCCGACCGCAGCGGTGTTCGACTCACAACGATGACGACGATCCCGCTCCGGCGAGCGAGTAGCTCTGCCGTCTTGACATCGCCTTCGCCTTCCCCTTTGCCTGCTACTGTCATCCCGCCCTATCAGAATCCGATCCTGTCGACCAATCGCGGCGCGTCGACGAGCTTTGCGCCGTTCACAGAGCTTTACAAACCTCTTTCGAATGTCGACGGTCTCCGCCGCGCTCACCAGTCACAGTCACAGCCGCAGCCTCAATCGCCGGCACCTTTCCAGATGTACTTCCAGCCCAAACCGAGACCGCTCATGCCCTTCTCGGTCGAACCGCCTCCTCAACAGCAACCAGTCTCACCTTCGCAGCATTCTTTGCAGAGCTCGTCGAGCGCCCCGATGTCTTACAGGCCTTTCTCGCGCGTCTTGACCACCCCGACGACGATGACGACTACTACTGATCCTTCTCCGCCTTCTTCTTCGAGTCACCGAGACATGATGATCATGCAGCATGGGTCGCTTGCCTCTTCTGCTTCTCCGAGCTTGCGCGGTCGCTCTTCTCTCGGAACTGTGCAGGAAGAGGGTCTCTCGCCGCGCCCGCCACAGAACGTTGAACAGCCTCCTGACCAGCCACCGCAAGTCCGCCCACTTCTGCCGACGACCAGCAGCAGCGGCGGCGTCGACGATCCAGACCGCCACCACGATCGAGGCACCAAGCGTCGTTGGTCCGAAGCCGATCTCTACGCCCGTTCGCCCATCTACGCGCATGAGACGAGCCTCGGCCCGCCGCAACAACAACATCGTGCTTCGACGACGACGACGACGACGACGACGAGATCGCCTTGGACTTTTGGCACGGGACTCGCGGGAGGACCGATGGACCAGCCGAATGCGCTCGACCGGGCGATCGCGGCAGGTCGGCCGTTGGCTGACTACTCGTCGGGCTTTGACCAAGGTGGCGGTGAGAACGACCAGGATCAGGACAGAGACGGCGCGCTCACCCACCAGCACGCCGAGCGGAAACACGAGGGCTGATCGTTCGGGAGGCGAGGGAAAAAGCTTGTGGAGGTTTCCTCACTGGCGCTTGCTGCATTTTTCGCTTGGGTCTTTTGCTTCTTGCTTGTCAAAACATTGAAATCGTGTTGTCCCAGACCTTACTTACCGTGGGGCTCAATGCTCAAGAGAGCACCGAGAGGAAGAGAGAACCGAAATGCGATGTGAAATGCAATGGACGAGAGGGAGAGAATGTTCTATCCGATGAAGAGGTATGGCAATTCCCAAGATGTCCCGAATCTCGATACTAAGCCCTATCAGAGCGCGGAAGCTTGACGACTCGAACGGCCGGCTTGGTCCGGACAAACTCGCCAGCTTTTCCTCGAAGCACGACCGCGCGCCAGTCAAACCCTGCGAAGACAGGTGCCTCGTACAGCGTTTCTGTTCCGACCGGTGCGGACGCTGCATCGTCGGCGGCGGTGGCAGAGACAAGCGCGTAATCAAACTCGCCCGATCGTGCTAGACCTTCGAGGGTCTCGTACGCTGGCGATTCAACCCGCGAAAAGACGACGTCTGGAGTAGTGGAGGAAGAGGCGGGGGAGAGAGAAGGAAGGTACCACGCCTGCGGGGCGGCGTCGCCTTGAGGACGACGAGCACGAGCTTGCGCGGGCTGGTCGAGCAGCACAAAGTTGGAAGCGCCCGTCATTTTCGCCTCGATTCCGACGTGCACGTGCACCTGCCCCACCGTCGTCGCTGTGGCGGGTTTGGACGCGGACGTCGAAGTGAGGTGTGAGCGGAGGAACGTAACGGCTGCGAGGCCGGGATAGTTTTGCGAAGAGGCGACGAGACCGAGCGCGGTCAAGACGAGGTTGGCGCCGACGAGGGCGAGCAGGGCGAGTCTGCGCAGGCGCGGAGAGGCCGTGCTGCGATGGTTTCTTCCTCGGTCAGTTCGCCCCGGCTTTTTTTTTTCACGCCGAAACAAAGAAGGAACTTGTTCCGAGAGACGACGAGCACGTACAAAGCTCCGAGGCCGACGATTCCGCCAGCGGCGGCGATCGTGAGAGCGGGCACCACATAGACGACGAACCGCCACTCTTTGTGTTTGAGTGCGCTCAGGAGGCCGACGTAGAGGAGGCAAGGGAGCAAGAGGCGTCTCGAGCGGCGGTCGAGGAGGAAGGAGAAGGCGGCGGGGATGAGCGAGAGGTGCAAGAGTCTGGGGAGGGCCGACGTGAGATAGTACAGCGGCGGCGAGACCTAACGAGTATGAACTCTTGATGAGCGACTCGAGTAGAACTGCGAGATTGTCGAAGACGAAAGGATTGACACTTACACCCCAATCTGCCGACTTGCCCTCGACGACGTTGAACCAGAACGCGTATCCTTCGGGCCAGAGCCAAGTCTCGCGCTGCCAAAAGTAAGTGTCGACACCGATGGTGGCACCTGGACGAAGCAGTCGTGGGTGAGCTACGTGCGCGCACAGCTCTCGCCACGGAGGAAAGGAAAACACACCGAGGCTCAGCAACGCAGCGACGATCCCAGTCACGGCAAGCTCGACCAGTCCGACGCTGCCTTGGAGGAGGTGCTCGAGCACAAAAGGAGCAATGAGGGCGATCAACTCGAGCCGGATGACGATCGCGGCAAAGGTGAGGAGGGCGAATCCGCCGAGGATGTTGCGTCGGGTTTCGAAACGAGGTTTCGAGAGGGCTTGGAGGGTCGGCGGGGAGATGAAGAGGCCGAGCGCAACCTGCACTGCACGCTCTCTCACATGTGCTTTAGAAGTTACCCCCCGGGTGGAATAGGCTGCCGCAGCACGCACCGATCGGGAACGCAAGCATATTGGGAACTGTCCTGCCGGCCCAGAACGGGACATGGAATTGCGTCGCCGAAAGCAGGAGCAGATACCTTGCCGTTCTCCCTCCGTAGGTGCTCTTGACCCGACTGGCCAAGAAGAGGAGCGCGAGAGCCGATGTAAAAGCGAGAACGAGCCGGACTAAAGGGAACGGCGGGGGTCAGCTCGTCGGAGTTGATCCGAAAGAGTCGAGAGTTCTCACTGATGATTTGCGCGTCTAGTCCATCCCTGATCGCCCCGCACCGGTTCGCCAGCTCGAGTACGGGCGTCGAGAGGATCGCGAGCAACGTCGGCGGAATCAACGACCGCGGCACCGCTCCTGCAAACTCGGCGTGGTCGTACTGCAATTGCGAAACAAAAGGTCAGCCTTGGGTACATCTCAGCCTCGCAAGCGTACGACGCACGTGTGGGAGCGCGAGTCGACTCGTTCCTCGGACGACGACATCGCGAGTCGCGTGCAGCGTAAAGCTCTCTTCCACCTTGGTGCCAGGCACGAGCAAGACATGCGCACTGTACACGAGCACCACCAGCGCTTCCTCGACCCGCGGAACCAGTCGCATCCTCGCGCGCAAACTGACAACAAAGCCGCCGACTTGACTTTCACGCGCGTCTTCGCCCCGTCGGTAAAATCAAAAGGTCTACGGCATAGCAGGATTGCACAATCGAAAGCAGGGCCTAGACATCGTCAATGTCATCGTCCGGATCAAACATCAACACCGCCGCCTTGTTGCCGGTCCGGGGCAAAGTGTCGATCCCTCCTTCTCCCTCCTCAGCCTCGACCTCCTGCAAAGCGCTCCGCGCCACCTTCCGCTCGCTCTTCCTCCTCGGGCTTCCCAAAGAACCTGCAGTATTGTCGACCAGGACGCCTTCGTCGACCTCTTCGACGAGGCCGTCCCCCTCCTCCAGGAGGTCCTTTTCGCCCAGCGCAGCGCCCGTCAAGAGTTCCTGGTCCGGACCGTTAAGGGGAGGGAAAGTCGCGAGGTCGAGGAGGAACGGGTTTGCGTCTGTTGGGTGAGCGCAGATGCGGTGTAGTACGGAATCGGTCAGTGCGGAACAACCGGGGTGGAGTATCTCGCGGTCTCTGAAGGGAAGGCGATTGCGCACCTCGAGGTTTGATCACACCGAGCCACGGCACCGTCTCGCACACCACCGTCCTCTTGAGCTCTGCTCCCAGCCCCAGCCCACCCGCGCTCTCACCTTCTCCTCCCAGCGCAATCCTCTGCATCGCCCTCTTCCGCTCCAGCTGCATAACCTCCTCAATCCCTTCCTCGTTCTGCCGCTCGAGGCGCGAATTCTCCCACAGTTCGGATTTACGCAGGACTTGTCGGCGGCGAGGGACCGGGGAAGGGAGCGAGAGGAGCGTGCCGCGGATCGAGAGTTGGAAGCCATAGAGCGAGGTGAGCGGGAGGCGGCGGTAGCCCTGCAAAGGGAAGTATATCGAGGAGTTAGTAACGCAAATGGCTCGACATACACTCTGGTGTCCCCGACGAGCGAAAGCACCGCAAGGCACAAAGAACACGAGTGACGAGCATGCCCCACTCACCTCTTCCCCTTGGGCATTACTGCTCATCAACGACTCGGCCGCACTCAGCGCGTCCATCACGCCGCTACATTCCTCGATCGTGTTCGTAAAGGGCGGGTAGTTGTGATGCAGGTACGTCATGAAGACATCCGTGTCGAGCGGCGCTTCGGCAAAGAGAACCTGAGGCCCAGAAGCCGGGGGATGTTGTGTAGTTCAGCTCGTCAGCGCAACGGTCCTCAATGGAAAGAAGCCGTCGAGGCGCGGAATCGGGGAAAGGACTGCGCGCAAACTCGGAACGGCATAGACATCGAGGCAGCAGCGCAACCAACTCACGTTCGCATCCACCTTGGTCGGCGCCCGCTCCCACTCCTTCCTCAAATGCCTCGGCAACCGATCATACTCTCGCTCTTGCACGATCCCGGGCCTCCCGAGGTCCTTCTTGTCATCTTCAGCAGATTGACCCCATCCTGCGAAAGAAGAAAAAAGCGAAATCGTGCGAGTGAGCACGTCAAAGGTTCAACGAGTCTAGGAGACGCACAGTCAGCAAGGGGCAAAGGGGGCGGCAACGCACGCTTGTTGTAGAGGACTTTGCCGAGGGCGTGAAAGATGAAGAGGGACGATTCTCGGGCTGTCACAAAAGACAGGCTGCACGTAAGAGTCGGAAGGAAGGGTGGGTCAGCTCAACTCAATCATGGAACGCCCCGACCGCTCGTTCGTCCGTGCACAATCGGGAGCGGTCCAGCCGTAAATCTGCATCAGAAGAATCTGACCCACAGCTGCCTGACCCGGTCTTTCCCGTTCTTGAGTTTCCCCACCGTCCCGCCGCCCTCCTCTTCATCGCTGCTCCTCGCCTCCTCGCCTCGTTTCCTCTTCTTGCCCTTCTTCCCCTTTGTCGCTCCTCCTCCCCGTCCTTTCGCACCCGTCCCCAAACTCGTCAAGTGACCGCCGCCGCTGCCACCCCCTTCGCTGGCGAGGAACTGCAAGCTCATCAACGCGGAGCGGACATCGCCCGACGAGTGCGCGATGAGCAGATCGAGCGTGGCGGTACCCGGACGGGAAGAACGCGGCGGCGCGGAGGGCGAATTTGAGTCTTGGGAATAGATCCGGTCGAGAGTGCGGTTGAGCGCTTTGCGCATGATGGTCGGGGCGATCGCGTTGAACCTGTAGGTAGGGTTCACGAGTCGGTACTCGCGCCCCCTCCTCGTCACGATAAGGGGATGAAGAAGAACAGAATGGCCACTCACGCAATGTTGCGACACGCTGGACTGTCGAGGATCTCGACGCCCAACACCCCTCTCGCATCGATACTCTCGCCCCTCCTCCCATTCCCACTCAACCATCCCGCCCCTCCCCCCGTCTCATCTCCAGGTCTCGCGAGCGCTTCACTCACGATGATGACGAGCGGAGCCGTCACGCGCGGCGAGGACAAGTACTGCTGTACGGCGGACCGGAGGGCCTGTTTCGTGGGCCAGTGAGAGACGTTGGGGAGATCTTCGAGGAGGATGAGGCGGCGGCGGCGATGGATCGAGTTGGATGGAGGTGGAGGGGGCAAGAATGACTTGCGCGGCGCAGAGTTCGAGGTCGAGGTGGAAGGGACTGGCTGCTCCTCGGGACCGAAATCGAGAGCGGGGGCCATCCCGGCTCGAGCGAGAAAGGACGTGAACCGGTGCACGAGCGATTCGCGGTCTGCGAGGAGCGTCTTCTGCACATCAGTCCACACAGTTCTGCGGTAACGAAAGCACAGAGCCTGGGAGCTGCCTAGAGTCGCGTCTTGCTCACCCGGATCGTCGTCGACATTCTTCCCGCTCTGCCCTTCTTGCCATTCCACAATCTCCGCGTCCATATCCTTCGCCAGCATCTTGACGACTGCCGTCTTGCCCGCCCCGGCCGGCCCGGACAAGACGAGCACGCGACGCCACTTCGCGAGTTTTGGATTCGACGAGTAGGCTTCGTTGAACCAGTTCTCGACGTCGGTGACCTTGCGTGCGTGGACCGAGAGGTCGTCCTGCCGCCAATTCAGAGAGGAAGTCAGGTCCGAGAGCAGGATACGGGCATCTGCTGTTAGGAGCAAGTGCCTTACTCTGCACTGCGGAGCATACTTGTCGACCCAGAGTTGGTGGTCATCTTGCTCCTCCTCTTTGGCGACGACTTGTTTCTCTTTCCCCTTGCCCTTGTCTGGTTTCGGCTGTTTCTTGGTTGTCGGTTTGGCAGGACTGGATGAGCCCGCGAAGCTGATCTCGTCGTCGTCGGCAGCTGCCAAGTCAAGTGGGGAGCGAGTGAGCTGCATCCCGGGGTCGGTTGAACGACAGGCTGTACACGCACTGAGGTCCAACACAGCCGTCTTCTTCTTCCTGCGCTTGAGCGGCGGCACAGCGGGCGCCTTGAACTCTTGCTCGTCGTCGTCGTCGTCGCTCAAGACAAAGTCGGCAGCATCGTCGTCCTTTTCTCGCTTGGAGGGCCGCTTGGAGGGCCCCGCCGCTTGGGACGCAGCAGCAGCAGAAGGCAGGAACGCCGAGATGGAGAACTGCTGGAGCTAAACACAGTTGAACGAGCGTCAACCTTTGCGTCATTCAGCTCCTGACGAGGGGAGGGCGTACCGTGGCGCTCCTGAGAGGTTCCACCGCCTTTCCCTTGGGCATCCCATCCGGCGCCTGTTGGCCACAAGAGAGAGAGAGAGACTACGTCGACTTTGACTCGCGAAGAGAAGTCAAAAAAAAAAAAGTCGATACGCCGATCAAAGTATACTGTCTGAAAAATGGGGCCTAGGCACTTCTCAGTACAAGCCCCGGGCATAGCTTTGGCACGCGAAGGAGCCCCGACTCGACCCGCCAATCTACAAGCAGACACTCTGTCGACCTGAATTAACGGGTATCACGTCGTTCTACGTTATCATACTCCTCGAGCTCCGTCCCTACGTTCCCAGCGACGACGCCCGCTTCCACAGGTGCGCCCGAGGCCCCCAGGCGGCACGCCACGCCCGCGCGCTCAGAGCATCTTCCCCTGCGCCGCTCCGAACCCAAGTCCAGTCTTGGCCCCTCCCTCCCTCAATCTTCTCATATGCCCATACACGAGCGAGTCGACCAACCCGGCAATGGTGAGCACTCCACCGACGATGGCGCACAGCGAGGTGGCAAAGTGGGCGAACGACTCGCGCGTCTCGCGAGAGATGACTTGGAGCGGAGAGATCTCGTAGTTGAAAAAGACGCTGGCGAAAACGCGCCGGGGTCAGCTCTTGACGCACTTCCGAGTTGTCGGGCGAGGATAGGCAGCACTCACCCGGGACTTCCGGCATAGCCATGCATCGTCTGATGGCCGCCCTGCTTCTCCACCGCCTTGTTGTTGCTCACTGTGCATGCGATTACCCGGAAATCATCAGCAGAGGCTCTCATGCCCGAGGATCACGGGACGACTGGGCTTCGCACTCCGGCGACTCGCAACGCACAGTCTCGCTCGTATTGCGTCACCGAGTATTGATGCGTGTTGAGTTCGCGGCCGTCCAGGAACTGGAACCGAGTCGAAACAACCTGCGAGGAAGGGTAAGGCCGAGTCAGACAAAGTGCGGTTTGTATTTGAGCTGCACGCGGATGGAACACTCCGGTTACCTTGAGGAAGTACTGGAACATGCTGCGGGGGAGGGCAAGTGTCCGGCGGGGACCGGCGAAGCGAGTCAGTCACCCTGAAAAACCACCAGCCTCAGTACCCGCCCGCCCCGGAGAACGCACTAGTTGGACTTTTCCGTGTGCGCCTTGATGCCATCCAAAGGGTTCACGATCCCCAACGCCTTCTTGACCTCTCTCGCCTTCCTCCCTCCCATCCCGACAAACTCGTCCTCCGTCTCGCTCGCGAACGAGAAATGGTTGATCACGTGTCCGAAATCGTGACCCGCGTCGCCTTGCAAGTAAGGGACGAGCTCTTGCGCGTGTTTTTGGTTCGATTGGAAGGAACGGCCGGGCGAGAGGTGGCTGTGCGTTCGCGCGGGCACGTATGGTAGAGTCAGCTCTCGTTCCTTTTCCAGAAGTAAGATGGCAAGACCAATGAGCCCGCTGAGAGCGAGAACGCACAAATTGCCGATGACCTTGTTGACGCGAACCTTGCCCGCGATGTTGCACCCCTCGGTCGCCTGCTCCTTGATCTTGTCGCTCCATCCCTCCGAGACGCACTGCACAGGCCGATTTGAAGGGAATCAACACCAACGCCAAGCGACACGCGTGCGCTGCTCGACGAGCATTGAGACGAAACGCGACTGCGCACCTGTTCGACTGCATCCGGGTTGACGAAACTCCAACCTCGTCGGACGTAGGCTTCCCGGACTTCGTCACACGTGTTACAGCAGCCCGGATTCGGTCCGTCCGTCGGAGGTGTTCCGCCATAACAAGATCCGCCTGTAAATCGGTGCCAAAAGTTCAAAACAGCGCATCAGAGTCAAACCTCGGGGGAAAATCCCGCAAGGTGGGGAGGACAGAAGCTAGAAGAAGCTCTCGAAGACGGAACTCACAGTAACCCGTCGCCTTTTGCCTCGCGATCCGTTCCGCATCGCCCGCGAGCTCCTTGCCCTTGGTCGCCTCCTCGATCTGCTTCCCGTCCGCCGTCATCCGGGTCTTGAACAAGTCGTGGTGGATGTCTGCTCGAGAGACGTTCCTCGTCGTCAGCTCAGAGAACAGACAAGCGCGGTGCGAAAGGAGAAGGGTGAGAGGAGTGCAAGAGTGATGTCTTACCCGTCTGATGTTCCCCCGAGATGTCCATGATGTCAACGCTCAGGACTGTTCGGAGAAGCGATCGTCCTCGTCAGTGTGATTGGTTTGAGCCCTCGAGCCAGAAGCTGCGCGAAAGCACTCACGGTAGCACGGTACTCGCGGGAAAGTGATGTCGAGGTTGACGACTAGCTTTTCCCCTCTTGTCCGGTCCACCAGCACAGAGGGTTCCTGCGGCGGTGACGTGATGGTCAGTCAGAACCGGCCCCCAATAAGGCACGATCTCGTTCGCGAAAGGGCCTCATCAATCGGCGCGCGCGGCAGATCGAAACGGAGGGAGGAGACGGCTGACTGACCATTCGCACTCTCCGGTAGTCGACAAACTCCCACACGGTCAGCATGACGATCAGTGAGAGTGAGATCAACGTCACTATGCATCGAGGAAACGAGCATTGCTGTCAGCCGGTTCGGTTTTGATTGCGGGCGGGAGAGAGCAAAAGGCGAGAGAAACGCACACGCTCCGCCGAAGCCCGTCTTGATCTTGACGTCCTCCATCGTCTGTTGCAAGTTGCCAGCGTCAGCTGACCGCGGAACGCTGAACGCGCTCTGCCCGTCTGGCCCTACAAGGACCGGCGGCGAACCGAACGCGAGTAGACAGCGGAGAACGCGACGACCGACGCACCTTGCCGAATGCATCGATCCCTCGTACCGTGAACCGCCTGCCCATCTCGGATCCGTTCCTTCTTTTCTACGCTCGTGCTAGTTAGCGAGCGGGCCGAGCAGAAGGGATCGGTGCGCTGGTGGGGCAAGCCAAGTCGTCCGGGTTACTTGATCACGGAGAGCGAGCCAGGCGGTGCAGCGATCACGCGTATTGTCGAAAAGCACTTGGACCGCGCGTCCTGTCCAAAGTCCACGCTGTCGTTAGCAAGTTGTGAGAGGCGACAAGAGAGCCGACTTGTGGAAACACGAGGAGGACCCGCCGACAAGAAACCGCTAACCACAGCGTTCATAATGCCTAAAATGAATGGTTTACATCGATTACAGCCCTGCAAAGATGTCCACAACGTAAGGAAAAAGAGATGTTATGAGGATGAAGAGATATGGAGGGGCACGAAATGACGGAGGCACCGAATAGTAGTGAGGACAGCGCGGCGTTGAGCGCGTGCAAAGAGTGGTCAACATATGTTTCTATGTATATTGTGCATGTCGGGAGAAAAGCTCGGAGCCCGAGCGAGCGGAGGAACAAAGGAGCGGAAAGAGGTCGGCGATTCGATAACAACCTCGGCACAGGGAGGGAGGGAGTCATGAACCGGTTGCCGTTTTGGGGGAAGGGTATATCACTGATTGACACAGGGATCGGGTCAGCCAGTGCTCAAGGAGCCGGAGGTTGAGGGAGGAGAACGGAACCTACTAGTTCAGCCAGCCGGCGAAAATCGTTTTTACTGGCCGAAGCTGTCGTCGTCGTCGCGCTTGCCCTCGACGAGGTCGTCGCGCTTGCCTTCGACGAGGTCGTCTCCCTTCTGGACCGTATGAATCTGCTTCTCCTCGGCGAGCACGTTCCTCGGCCCACGGTACCTGCGTTCCGCAAGAGAACAGAGCCCAGAAAAAGTCAGCCCGGAGAGTACGGTGGCGCATCCGAGAGGTAAGGAAAGTTGCGGCGCACAGCTTGCGACCACCGGCAAAGAACCAGAACCAAGAAATGAGGAGGACGCCACCAGTCACGACCGAAGCGTCTGTTTTAGTCGGCGCAGACAAAAACCCGGTCAGCGAAATCAGGGAGGGCCCAAAAAGTCGTGGGAGAGGAGAGAGAGAGACACGAACAGTTCATTGTGTTCTGGTCGACCGGCATCACAGTCGGGAGCGCGAGCAAGATGACGACAAAGCTCGTCCAGAACACGGCGACGAAACGGACTGCGGACGGAACTCGGATCAGTCTCTCTCTTCGCCTGCTTCTGACGAGCGAAATGCAGTAGAAAGGTGCACGTACCGAGGTAACCGTACCAGGTCTTGCCGAGGTAGAACGGCCCGGGAGTGAACATGACCTCGGGGTGGTCCGCATACCAGACCGAGCAGGCGATCGGGATGACATAGGATGCGTCTGCGGGCGACAAGAGAACGCAGGCGTGTCGATCAGTGCCCTGCACGCCCGAGCAAGATCCATCAAAAAGCGAGGGCGTCACGCACCCATGGCCATGGCGGCGAGGGCAAAGATGGCGTTCACGGCCACATAAGACGCAAACACAAGCAAACCCATAAGCGCTACCGAGCCGAAACAATCCAACAATCAGCTCTCCCGTTGTCTCGGGGGAAGTGCGAACGTAGACTCGTAGACTCGGGAACTCACCGGCGATGAAGATGACGAGCCAGACGGCGTTGACAGGGACCTTGTTCTTGGCGAGGCGAGCAAAGAAGCCACGGTCGGGGATACCCCTGTCGCGCGAGAAGGCGTGGAACGAACGAGCGTTGGCATGCGTCGCGGTAGCGACGACCTGTTCCCAGTTCGAGTAAGAGAGACCCGGGCGTCTCGTCAGTCGTCTTGTGAAGAGGAAAAATGCTCGTCCCGTCTTGACGAATTGAGCTTACCTGGAACGCGACCGTGCAAATGAAGGACCACAAGACATAGAACAGACCCCTCGGGACGTTCATCCACAAGATCTGAGCGGGGGCGTAGCCCGAAACGCCGAGGTCGCCGGTATCGGCAATGTCTCCCGAGCAGAGGACAAAGACAATGTTGTAGACCCAGCCGGCAATGCCAGTTCCGAGGACGGCAATCCAGATCGCAGCGGGAGCGGCAACCTGAGCGCGCTTGACCTCTTCAGAGATGTGAGCCGTCGCGTCGTAGTCGGTCCTATCGGGAATCCATCCGCTGGTCAGTTCTCTCAATTTCCTCTAATCTAACACAAAGAGGCAGCAAACCCACATGGTCCACTGAACCGAGAGCAACCCGAGGAGGAAGGTCAAGCCAATCGAGTCCCATCCGGAACCGTTGATCGTGTGCGTGAACGTGTACTTGGCCGAATTCTTAGTGTCGGTGCAGACGAGGAGCGAGATGATGACGGCAATGACGGTCCCGAGGTTGAAAAAGACGAAAGTACGGGTCATCTTGGCGAGCATTTTGGTGCCGACCGACTGCGACCGTGGTGATCGTTAGCGGACAGCAGAGAATTGTCGGAGGAATCACGCACGTTAAGCAGACCGTGCACGACGAGGATAGCCAGGTAGAGCAGGTAGATCTGCCACTTGGTGGCGACGAATTCTCCATCTTTTGACAGCGACACCTGCACGGACGTGTGGATTAGCTCGTTCCTTGGAAAAAGAAGGAGCTACGACTCACAGCGGCGAAGATCATCTGTGCAAGTCCGAAAGCGGTAGAAGCGACACCCGCCACTTGTCCGAGCAGGTTGAGCCTGCATCGATGCAAGGTCAGCTCGCTGCTTGCCACCGGGAGCAGGGCAGACACCTCACCATCCGATCGACCAGCCCGTGAATGCGCGGTAACGCTTCGGTACGAGGAACACACTTGCGCTGTATAAACCGCCGTTGGTTGGAAACGCCTGTCGGGAAAGCCGGCCGATTCGAACGGGAACGGTTAGTTCCCCAGGACTCTTCAAATTCGCACGGTTATTTCCCCCGCCCCCGGACTCTTCTGACCGCGAAATCTCTGTCGCTATTTACCGACGTACAGACACGAGTTCTGTAACGAGCAGTGGATCAGCGCGTGCACGATCCGCAACGTGGCGGAGCAAAGAGAAAAAAAGTGAACGCACCGGCAATTGCAGTTCCGAGGCAGAAGCACATGACCGTTCCCTACGATGCAGTACAGAGTCAGCTAGCTGTCTCGTCGTCTGAAGAGGAGGGCTTCGAGAGACTCACGAGGAACCAACACCACACGACAGAAGCCGGTCCGCCTGTCCAGTTTGAATCAATCAGCCCAGCAAGCCGAAAGGAGAGCATCGTGCTGACGAACCCAGAAGCAGCGGGGTCGAAAGTGTTGAAACGACCGACGAAGCGACACTGTATACGCGTCCCCATCCGTCAGCGCTGTCTTCTGCCTCGATTTGCTGAACGTGGTCCCAGGATTGTCCCGTCTCAGCACTTCCGGCGGGATCGGAGACTCACCCCATGATCGAGAAGGCGAACGAGATAGTCTGTAGTACATGGTATAGCCGCGAATCAACTCGAAAAGTCGCAATCAAGACACGAGGAAGAAGACCGAAAAAATAGGTGGTGCAGCTTGGCGAACCGGGGACTGGGTCTCACGAGCGAGGGACTCACACTGAGGTTGGTAAACTCGCGCACAAACTCTTGCTTGTAGCCGAGTCGGGCCAGGACTGCCTCGTCGCTGTCTGCGAGGCTCGACCTCATATCATCGTGAGTCGCCGCTGCGGCGCCTTGTCCAATGGCAGGCGGAGGCGAGTTGGACAGCGATCGCGTCTGGAGCGTCGACGTCGGCGATGGGTCCTTGGAGTCGACCATCCTGACAAAAGCTCTAGGGTGCGTATGGTGAGAGGGAGGAAGCGGTCAAGCTGAGCGCCGCATTTCGAAAAAGCCTCGGCGCTCTCGGTTTCCTTCCTCCCTCCCAAACTCCGATCAGCTGAAACTTTTTTTCGGACTGTTTTGCCACCATCCTAGCTCAGGGCCCTGCGCTCCAGCTTGGCCCCGACTGCATACTGCAAGCACAGCGGCACCTCGAGGGCGGCTTCGCCTCTCAGGGTGAGTGCATGCAAGACACAAGTCAAAACATGGGGTGTGAACAGCGGGGGAATTCGCAAAGCCTGGGGTGAAAAGGCGGAGGAACGAGGAGATCGAGGCAAGAAGTCGACGCGTCGACGTCGGTGGCGGAAAAGCGCTTGCGGTTCGCCCTCGAGCCTACCCAAGCGCAGGCGTGTATATGTCATGAGGAGAGCAAGAGGATGCAGGTCCGCGAGCTGGTCGACGGGGCAGGCCGAGAGGTCAAATATCTGGACAGGCCCCAGTCTATTCCCGAAGCCCTTCGCTCCGCTTGGCGATAGAATCCCCCCGGGCCGTCAAAATAACGCGCGCGCATGAGCGAGATCCGCCCCGTGTTCGCGTGCGAACAAGGCAGTACAGCGATCAGGCAAGGCGTGCGTCGAGGAGGCATTGCAGATTGCGCGTGCGCGGCGAAAAGGTACAGACAACATGGGTAAAGAGCTAGTCTGGAGATGCCAAAGTTCCATGTCAGCCTGTGTAGTTATGCGCAATCTCGCGAAGGGAAAGCAAACAGGGCGATACGCCTCGAGCGAGGAGGACTCACTCACGCCTGCGGTTCATCAAACTTTTTTGGCGGCCTCAGCTTCTGCCTCGCTTCCCTTCTTCCACGGGTTCTCCTTGAAGTATTCGATCGGAGTCCTCGTATCGGGCTTGACTGCTGCAGGTGCAGCTCGTTCCTTTTGCGGCGAGAGAGCCTGCCGGTCCTGGTCCGAGAGCGTGAAGAGAGAAGCGGTGTGGTCGTCGACCCAGCGGCGGAGCTGAGTGTCGGACACTACCGTCAGTTTACTCTGACTCGAACTCGAAGCTAGAGGGCTGGTAGCCGGCTGGACAACAGACGCGTTGAGTGCGTGCGCGACTCACGGGCATGAAGACATGTTCCCTCGGGCCAAAGTCATACAGCAGCACGGCGTAAAACGTCATCCCTGTCCTCCTCGGCAACTCTGTTCAGTCTCCCATGTCTTGCCCCTCGCACCAAGAGAAACGCACCGGTCGCGAGCGAAAAGGCAAAGATCTGAGTCGCCCTCGACAGTCTCGACGGCGCGACATGTTGCGGGAGTTTCGAAGGCGGGATTGGCGGCGGGACGATGGGCTTGCGAGGTGGTTGGCCTGGGAGCTGCATCTTGGGCGGGCGGTGTACGGGGTCAAACGTCGGCAAGAAGGAGAAGTCGATGAGACTCTCGCGGGTTGACTTTTCACCGCTCATCCATCACACGCTCGTGGCGCTATTGAATGGCTCGTCGCTCTCCGACTGGCTCGCGCACTGCAAGGATCGCGCCCCCTCGCCGCTCCGAGAGGCGGGATGGTCATTACAGGCTTGCCTGAATCTCGCTCGCAACGACCGCTGCTCGAGGTGCCGCGTCTCGCCAGGAGCGACATCTACCGAGGCTGCCAAGAAACGCTATATACAGGCTGTTCCTGCTCCGATGCTTGAGCTGTTCATCCGGCATGGACCGTCGCAACTGATTCCGAGATCAAGCTTGTGCAGCAATTTGTTTTGCCACCGGCTCTGTCATTTGCGCCGGTTTCCTCGACGCACCTGAAGGCGAGAGGTAGCTACATACAGCGCTTCTCCCGTCGCTTGTTTCTCCCCGGACCGCGGCCAGTCCGGCAAAGGCTGTTCTCTCGTGCGGTCGCCACTCCTTTCTCCGCTCTTCTCGCGCCGACTTTCGCGCAAGCCGACCCTAGCTTTGCTCTCGCGCACTGGAACGTGTACATGCTTGCCATAGGCGCCGTCTACGCTTCTGCTCCACTTTGACCGCAAAATCTTTCCCTGATCTCCCCAGCTGCGTGTCCGGAGCCGCTCGACGAGCCGCCGCATGCCAGGGGGTTTGTGCGAAAAGGCCAGTCGATCGATCCAGGTCTGGACCCAGCTGGACCTACAAGAGGGTTCGAGCGCATGTGCGTTGGTTCTTCTCTGCCTTCTTCCGTAACGCCTGCTTTGCTTTCTGTCCCGTGGCTTCTCCCTCGTCCGATGCTCAGAACCGTCGCTTGATGTCGATGCGCGCTGAATTGCTTTTGTTTCTCGGAACGCGCGAGCGGGCCGGCGCGGCAGCTGCAGAAAGTGGGCAAGCCAAGTCGCGCGCTCTCCTCGATCGGAGCTCGCGGGAATGTTGCCAGCTCTGCACATTCCTGTACACGCTTTGCAACGCTCGCGACAACTGCTCTAGATCGGCTTGCTTCAGTGCTTTTACGCGGCGACACACACGCCGACATTTCCGGTCGTCGACAGCTCGAGGCGAACGAACTAGCTTCGTTCCCGCTTGCCGAATTCACTCCGGAAGCGAACGCCTTCACCCTTCGTTGCCCCGGTCCCATGCAGCAGTGCTGCGTGTACATCAGCAGCAGGAATCCTTAAGGCGACACGCCGACACGCGTACAGTACCGCCACAACCGACTCGAACACGACCGTTACGGCGCCGTAATCAATCAACCGTTGTCACTCTCTCGTCGAATCCTCTGAGTATCCGACCGCATCTTCAAGAGAATCCTGCTACGCGCGGCGAACCGTAGCCCAAAATGGTCAACACGACTTTGACGCAGCGATTCAGCCTGCTGCTGCATGCGGCGGGCCTGATCTTCATCTACTCGTGAGCAGAACCCTCCGGCTCTCATCAGGCTCTCCTCTGCATCGCTGACCACCTACACGCACTCGAAATCGAAAGCTTGTACGGCGTACTGCAAGAGAAGATCATGAAGAGCTCGACCTACGGTGAGAAGAGAACAAAGAGCCGCGACTGTTCCGTTCCGAACCGACTGATCCTCTCCATTTTCCCGTCGACTTGGCACAGGTCCCGACAACGAGCACTTCACCTCTTCCTCGCTCTTGATCGTCTTCAATCGCATCTTTTCCGTCTCGGTCGGGTTGGCGATCTTGGCGTACAAGACGAGGAAACAGCCTGAACTGGGCTCGCTCCGGGAACGGTTGAAGCCCGCAAGTCCGTACTTTGCGTGAGTCTTTCGCGATACAGAGACGCTTC
Source organism: Rhodotorula sp. M30-05A-2 (assembly GCA_023628275.1). Lineage (NCBI taxonomy): Eukaryota > Fungi > Basidiomycota > Microbotryomycetes > Sporidiobolales > Sporidiobolaceae > Rhodotorula > Rhodotorula sp. M30-05A-2. The sequence continues at coordinate 54,959 of JAMALC010000005.1, read as the reverse complement.
GTCAAAGTGCGGGACCTGACTGCCAGTATGCGCAGCTACGCTCTCGTCGCCGCTTTCAACTTCCTTTCCACCTCATGCCAGTACCAGGCTCTTCGTGTACATACCATCTCCCGAACTTTCTGATCCGCAAACTGAGTGCTCACGACGTTCCATGTACGCTCGCAGTATGTTTCCTACACGACTCAATCGCTAGGTGCGCTCCCATCGCGTGAAAAGGTGTCAAAAGAGCAGAAACTGAGTGCATCTCACTCGACGGTGCAGCCAAGACGAGCAAAATGGTTCCGGTGCTGGTCGTCGGTGCGCTCGTCTGGCGGAAGAAGTACATGACTCGGGAGTGGGTGGCAGCCGGAGTCATCCTCGCAGGGTGAGTCGGTGGCGCTTTTTGCCCCCGGAACTGGCGCTTTCGGGCTGCTGATTCTGTTGCTCCTCGCGAGTGCGGTCTTCCAGATGTGCGACCTACTTATCCGCAGCGCCTCCGACCCCACACGGCTCGCATGCGAAAGCGGTCTCGCTGGACGACAACGACTCGGCGATCGCGGCGATCCTGGGTGCCGCGTTCCTCGTCGGCTACCTCTTCTTCGACGGCCTCGTCAGCACGACCCAAGAGCGCGTGTTTGGCAAGAACCCTTCGTCTTCCGATCCGTTCGGACCCGACTCGCCCGTCCTCGACCAAATGATCTGGACCAACGTCTTTGCGTGCTTGATCGCCGTCGCCGCTTCGGTCGCTTCTTCGGCGGTCGGAGACTTTTGGCCCAACATCAAACTGCTCTTGACGAGTCCGAGTTTGATCTGGGACGTGTGCGTCTTTTCGGCGGCGAGCGCGCTCGGCCTCATCGTCCTCCTAAACACGATCGCTTCTTTCGTGAGTCCTCGTTTTCCATCCTTCCTTTGCTTTCACCCGATCGCCAACGAGTTCTTCACGCCTGTGCAGGGAGCTCTCACGTCATCTTTGATCATGACCATCCGCCAATTCTTGAGCATCCTGATCAACGCCGGCATCTTTGGCAATTTCGCGAGCGTTTCCATGCTCGGCTGGACCGGCGTCTTTTGGTGAGGAGAGGCCTGATTTTCTGCTCACGTCGCTCTGGTACTGACCTTCTCTCTGGTCTCGCGCGCGATGACAGGGTCGCCTCCGGAATCTGGATCAAGATCAACCGCAAGTACGACCCGCCGAAACAGCCCAAGGTCGCGTCGACGGCGGTGGACGCGGACGAGGCAAGCGAGGGACTACTCAAGACGTCGACGGCGGAGAAGGTCGCTCTGGGGGAGACGGATCCCGACGTTCCGACCAGCAGAATCAAGCAGGGTACGCGCCGCTCCGAGCTTGAATTGCGCTCTGGACATCCCGGCACTGACGCCTCTCGTTGCTCCGGCGCAGTCTTGATGCAATATGTTGTCCCGGTCGCTATCCCGGCCGTGGCGGCTATCCTCCTCGCGCCTTTCGTCGAAGGAGACCGCAGGCTTGGGGGCTTGACCATAAGTGCTAGTCGTCCGGCGGCGCTCACTCGTTAAGCAAGATTTGCACGCGATTGTTGTACACCTTGGCAACTCTGAACATACTGTAGACAATCTTGGATTTAGCATTGTATGCATCGGATCTAGGCATACCTCCGCGGAGAGCGACAGATCGTGCCGTCGGCCTGTGGCTTAAACCCCTTATCCGCAGCCAGCCACGATCGTAACGAGCTACGCCGACTTCACTGCGCTATGTTGGTGCTGGCTGCGCCCATAGAGCCCAGCCCGCAGTGGCGCGTGCCTATAGCGCTCGCTCTGCTCCCCCACATCGCCGTCGGAATCGCTGTGCTCACGTCTCTCGCGTACATCGCCTGGATCCACGTATCGGCAGCACGACGGCGAAGGGCAACGCTATCGCCCGCAGATCCCAGCGAACCAGAGGAGCGGCAGCGTCTGGTATCAGACTCGTCAACGTCGGCGCCGGAACCTTCGTCATCCTTCAAATATGGGCGAAGCCAAGCGCTGACAGGGCGCCATCTCGTCCTGGACGTCCTCAAGATTACTCTGGCCACGGCGGTGGTCACCACCAGCTTGGTCCGCCTCGTCGGACTCGAGGACGCGCCGCATTCCAGATGGACTCGAGTTTACGAGGGCGGCATTCTGGCCTGCGTTGTGAGTTGGTCATTCCAAGCTTCGCGTCATCAGCCTGAATACTGATGATGGAAGGCTCTCGCAGCTCTATTTTGGACTGATCGGAGCCGCCAAGGTGGCCGACCCGCGGTTGAACGTTCTCGTCCATCCGCAACAGATCGCGTTGAGCGTGATCCTCGCGACGATCGTGTTCCTGGTCGAAGTAAACCATCGTCCTGAGCACTGTATCGACGACGAGTACGGCTGACTCTTTGCGCTCGACAGATCCTGCCATTTCTTTTCGTCCATCATCCGCCCGTGTCGACGTTTCACATCCTCGGTTTCACGCAGACGGTGCTGGTCTTCTCGCTCGGTGTCCTCCTCTCTCTTACTCCAACGCCTTACACGCCAGCGATGCCCAACACGGCTCCGAACCCAGCGCAGACGGCGTCTCCGCTGTCTCGACTGTTTTTCGTCTTCCTCGAAGGGCGCATGTACCGGTACTACGCCCGGACGTCCAAGACGCTGGCGCGCTTACTACACCTCGAGACCGGCTCTCTCAACTTTAAGCAGTTCGTTCCGCCCCTGCCCGACTACCTGCAGTCAGACTTTGTCCTCGGTCGGTTCCGGTGGGAAGGTGACGGCGGCGCTTTTGCGGCCAAGAGCAAAAGCTCGAGGCAGAGTGCGGCGGTCGGTCGGGGCAGAGAGTTTGTATGGCAGCACAAGCGCGATATTGCCGAGATCGTCGCGTTTGCGACCGGCTGGATCGTCTTCATCTTCCTCTCGCCGCTGTCGATGAACTTGGTGAGTCGGGGCGGTAAGCTTCCGAAGATGCCCACACGCCGTACTGATCTCGCTCGATATAACCCATCAGCTCCTTCGCTACGTCCAACAATCCGAAACGCCGCCCTTCGGCCTCTCGCCCTACCTCTTCGTTCTGCTCATCTTCATCGCGCCCGTCGCCCAATCCGTGTGCAACCAAGCAGCGCTCTACCGGGTCGCGCAACTCGGACTTCGATTGCGTGCCGTACTCGGTCATGCGATCTATGCGAAGCTTTTGCGGATCAAGGCCGGCGGAGGGAGCTCGAAGCAGGGTGAAGAAGGCGACGAGGAACGGAAGCACAGCGGAGGCAGTCAAGCCGTCGGCAGAGTCAACAGTCAGTACCAACCCCCGTCGCTACCCTGGTCGGTCTCTGACGCTGCTCTCCGAAACAGACCTCGTCGGAACCGACATTGATACGATCACGAGCTCGCTTCCGACCGGGCTGCAGCTCTACGCAGTCCTGCCCAAACTCGTCGTCTCCATCATCTTCCTCTATGTTCTGCTCGGATGGTCGGCGTTTGTCGCCCTCGGAGCCGTGAGTGCCCTCATATCTTGCCCACTCATGCTGTCGTGACTGATTGACCGTCCACCTGGTGCGCAGATCGTCCTCTTCGCGCCGGTCTCGAACCTCGTGTCCAGAAGATATGGAGCCGTCCAAGAAGAGATCATGAAGGCGACCGACAAGCGAATCACTCTCGTGCAAGAGCTGCTGAACTCGATCCGCACCCTCAAGATGTTTGCGTGGGAGAAGCCGAGCATGGACCGGATCGGCGAAGCCCGGCGAGTCGAGCTCGAACGCGTCAAGAAGCGAGCAAAGGTCTATGCGTGCGTGCATGCTCTTTCTCCGGCCGTTCTCGCGTTTTCGAGAGGGAAGCGGGCAGCTGATACTTGCGACTCTTTCAGCGGTCTCATGTTCCTCTCGACTGGCGTGCCGGCCGTCGTCACCTTGTCGACTTTCGGCTGCTACATCTTTGTTCAGAAGCAGAGTCTCACCGCCAGTACCGCCTTCACGGCCATGAGCTTGTTCGGCCTACTCCGCGAGGCGGTCATTTCGGCAACTTACCTCCTCTCGGCCTGGATGCGAGCTCGCGTCTCTCTCGATCGCATCACCGGCTTTCTCACGGAGACCGAAGACCTCGACGATGACCCAGTCACGATTGGGACGTCCGGGACGCCGAAAAGGGACGACAAGGCCTGCGATGCGGCCATCGAAATCGCGGCCGGAACGGAAGCGACCTTTTCGCGGTACACCAAGGGAAACTTTACGCTCCGACTCGGAGACGGCACGAGCAGTGGACCTCTTCGGATACCGCGAGGAAAGACAACCATCGTCGCTGGAGATGTCGGGAGCGGCAAGTCGGCCTTGCTGCTCGCCGTCCTGGGCGAGTTGCACGTCGCAAAGGGCGAGATCAAGATCAACGAAGACACAGCTTTGCAAAACGGGAAGGAGGCCACCCTTCTGTCCTACGCGGCGCAAAGCCCGTGGCTTCAAGGTAGGGCCTCATCTCGCACGCCGCCTTACATCGACTCCTCTCGGCTAACGCGCGCTTTCGAAAACTTGCAGATACCTCGATCCGGGAAAACATTCTCTTCGGAGAGGACTTTGACGAGGAGCGCTACAACGAAACGATCTACGCGTGCGCACTCGAAGACGACTTGGAGGCCATGCCGCTCGGGGACGAGACGCGAGTCGGCGAGAAAGGCTTGTCCATGTCGGGGTGAGTGGGAACATCCGGTACTTCAACGGAAAGAGAGGCGAAACTGACAGACGTGTGGCCTCGCAGAGGTCAGAAGCAACGGATCGCTCTCGCTCGCGCCGTGTACTCGTCAAGCCGCATCGTCTTGCTTGATGATGTGCTCTCGGCCCTGGACAGGTGCGTATCCTTGTCCTGCAAACTCGCAGCTAATCTCCCTGACTTGATGATCGCCGCGCAGCAACATGGTCTCGCACGTCGTCGACAATTGCCTGAACGGGCCGCTTCTTCACGACCGCACCGTCGTGCTCGTTTCGCATTTCGTCAAGCTGTGCACCTCGCGAATCGCCTCTTGCGAGCTCCTCGTCACTTTCAAAGGTGGTCGAGTGGCGGCAGCTGGTCCGCCCTCCGACCATCTCGATACGAAGGGCAACGGCCTGAACCGTTCGCCTTCCTCCAGCTCGCTCCGGAGCAATGCGAGCCGGAACAGTCGGCGGAGCTTCCGCGATGCCCATGTCAAGCACGGTTCGGACGAGGAAGAGTACAAGGGTGACTCTTCCGGTGAAGGTTACGGGATCTCCTTCGCCGTATATCGCCAGTACGCTGCGGCGATGGGCGGTCTTTCCTTCTGGATTCCGTATGCGCTCGTCAACATAATCGCCCACGTCTTCATGATTGCGCAGGTAAGTGACCCACCTAAATACGCCTTCTGAGAGCTTTTATTGACGCTCTCATGCGGGCAGGGCTGGTTCGTCGGTCGATGGGTCAATGCGGCCGATCGGGATGCACACGCCGGACGCTACTACGCCTTGTACGCCACCATTCAATTGATCGCCTCGGTCGCCTTGACCGCGATGTACATGGTCCTCATCTGGGGCGCGATTCGAGCGTCACGCCTCCTGCACGAGCGTTTGACTCGAAGGGTGTTTGCGGCGCCGTTCCGCTGGTGGGACAAGAGTGCGTCATCACCATACGATCTATCCGATTTCATGACCTAACCTACGCGCTCTCCTGGCAGCACCGCTCGGAAACGTTCTGAACCGGTTCAGCAAGGACACTGAAGTTCAAGACACCGAGCAGGTGGAGAACCTGCAGCCAGTTTTGGACTACTCCGTCCAAGTGCTCTTCGTGGCTAGTACGTGCCGTGTTCTCTGACTTGCCGGACAAGACAAGTAAAGTGGCTGACCCAGTTGATGTCGCTCACAGTCGTGATTACCGTGGTCCTCCCCGTCTTCCTATTGCCTGCTGCCGTGATCAGCTTCGTCTTCTTCTGCATCGGCAGGCTGTACTTACGCAACGCCCTCGCCGCGAGGAAGGAAGTGGCAGCCGCTCGCTCGCCGTTGTTCTCGACTCTCGGCGATTCGACCTCCGGCGTGACTACGATCCGAGCCTACGGTCGGAGCGGCGCCTTCGCTGCGCGTTACAAGCGGCAAACGGACAACTACAACAGGGTAAGTGAAGCGTCGCACTTCTACCGAGTGCCTGGCTCATATGCGAACCGCTCTGCAGATGCAACTCTGCGAAGAGGGGCTCGACAGGTGGCTCGAGTTGCGGGCTGACATGACGGGAGCGCTGGTCTCCTTCGTCGTCGGGTTACTTTGTCTCTCGTCGGGGTTGAGTTCGGGTATCACGGGTTTCCTCATATCGACGGGTACGTCCGACGTGCTGCTGCGACCGTCGAGCGCGCGCGGCGGCTGACAAGTTCTCTCAGGGCTCGAGTTCACCTCGCGTATCCTCTACGTCGTCCGCGCAATCAACAAGAACGAGCTCAGTTTGAACTCGGTCCAGCGCATCATCCAGTACTCGACAGAAGTCGAGACGGAGGAGGAACCTTCGGAAAAGAAGGCTCCGCCAGCGTCGTGGCCAGATTCTGGTGCAATCGAGGTGCACCGGACCGGACATGCTCTCGCTGCAAGAGGTGCACATCGACTGACGCTTCACCTGCTCTTAGTTCGACGAGTTCTCGGCCAAGTACAGTCCCGACAGCGAGGACGTCTTGAAGGAGCTGTCGCTGCAGGTGAAGCCGGGCGAGAAAGTGAGTGGCGCGTCATCCTCTCGGCCCATCTCGATCGCGCTCATAATCCCTCTTACAGATTGGCATCGTCGGACCATCAGGCTGCGGAAAATCTACGCTTTGTGAGTCGCTTTTCTGTGTGTGCGACATAGAAGCGGAAGCTGACCTTTTGCCTCCCGTCAGCACTCGCGCTCCTACGCTTTATTCTCACCTCGCACGGATCTATCACGATCGACGGACGCAAATTGAGCGACACAAATCTGGAAGCCATTCGGTCTCGGATCACCCTCGTGCCACAAGTTGGTCTTTGTTGCTTACTACGGAGCGGGAGTGAATGCAGCTGACAAGTCTCTCGCAGGACCCGACGCTCTTTTCCGGTACGCTGCGCAGCAATCTCGATCCGACAGACGAGCACGACGATGCGACGCTTTGGAACGCCGTCAAGCGATGCGGGATCGCCAAGTCGAGCAAAGACATCTCCCTCGAGACTCCGATAGCCAGTTCCGGCAGCAACTTTAGTCAAGGTCAGCGGCAGCTCATCGGCCTCGCGCGAGCGCTGGTCCGCAGCTCGCGAATCATCATTATGGACGAAGCTAGTGAGTGATCGTCTGCCGTGGTGAATTGGGCAGTCACAGCAGGCTGATCTTCTTCGAAATCGCCCTTCAGCGGCGAGTCTCGACAACGAATCGGACGAGCTCGTGCAGAAAGTCATTCGCGAGGAGTTCTCCGGTTGTACAAACCTGACTGTCGCACATCGCCTCGGTGAGCGGTCGAGCGGTGTTCCGCGTGCGAGGAGGTCCTTCAAGCTGATTCTCTCGTCCGCTCAGACACCATCATCGACTTCGATCGCATCCTGGTCCTGCGCGCCGGCCGCGTTGCCGAGTTTGACAAACCCGTGGTGCTCCTGGACCGGAAAGACAGCGCTTTCCGAGACATGGTCGAAGCGACCGGCCGCTTTGACGAGTTGTACGAACGCGCACAAAAGGCGGACCGCGCTATCCAGCAACAGCAGCGATCCCAAGATGCCCGAGGACAGAAACCCAACGGGAACGCGAAGAAGTAGAGTCTTTTTTTTATCTCGTCCTTGCCATGCATCATCCGAGGTCGTTCAAAAACATGTCGTTTCCAACTGAGTTTCGCGATTCGAGCGGGCTTTCTAGCTACGACCATTCAACAGACCTAACAAGTGGCCCGGATGGACCCTTGCCTGTGGCTGTTGCACGCCTGCTGGACCTCCCGGACCTCCTGTCGGCGGCACGATCGGTACCGGCGGCGGCATCGGCGGCAGCGGGCCGTGCTGTGCTGGTCCCGTCGCATACGGTTGCTGTGACATCGTCGGATGATTGTTGTTCGAGGCATAGGAAGATTGGTGAACATGAGGCGGTATCGATGGTTGTTGTTGGGAGGAAGAGGAGGGACCGGCAGGACCGGGTATGTGGTGAGAAGGGAATGACGGAGGGGGCTGATGGTACGGCGGCTGGGCGTATTGCTGCGGCTGGTATTGCTGCGGCTGGGTCGGATAAGGAGGCATCGGGACCATGGGCGGACCGGACACGTGCATGTGCGGCGACGGCTGCTGCTGCTGCTGCTGCTGAGCGTGAGGACCGTACGCTGCCGCGGAAGGTGGAGGGTACTGCTGTGGCGACGGGTACGGAAGCCCGTTCGACATCGCGACTGAAGGGGGAAATCCGGGATGGGGGAGCGTCATCGCGTGCTGCGGCGCCGGCTGCGGCGAGTGACCATACGCCGGTACTGCTGCCGCCGACATGCGGTCGTTTCCATTGAGGATAGACAGCAAGCTGCCTCCGCCGATGTTGTTGTTCTGCATGTTTGCCCGCTCCGAAGGGGCGGCGTGCATGTTCGAGGCCGAGATCGAAGGAGGAGGCTGGATCGCGTGCTGCAGCGGCGGCGAAGCGAACCACCTCGCGTCCTGCGCGTGTGGTTCGAGTTCCTGCGGAGGCGGTTTCGGCGGACTCTTGGCCGCGACGGACAAGAGCGCGCGCAAGAGGGCGTCGCGCTTTTCCTGCTTTTGCGAGTCTTCGAGGTCGGAGACGAAAACGGGAGCGGGAGCGTGCGGCGCGGGTGAAGGCTGATGGGAGCTGTAGATGGAATTCGACGCCGAGACGGGCAGGTGCACCGGCAACGGCAGTTGCTGTGCGAGGGGTGAAGGCGTATCGAGCGTCAAGGTGCCGAGGGCGCCCCGGGCGAAGTTAACCTGCTGCTCAAGCGCCGCGACCGTCATCGGTCCTGCCTGCTGCGACTGTGACTGTCCCTGTCCCTGTCCCTCAGCGAGCGGCAACGATGGAGGGGGCGGAGTCGCCGCGCTGCCGGTCAACAAGTCGAGCAACCTCGTCTGCTGGTTCTGCGACTGTTTCGGTTTCGGTTGCACGAACGATTGCTGTCGCTCGTACGCGACTTGAGGGGGTGTCGCATGCAGGGTCGAATGCGAGTGAGTCGAGTTGGGCGTCGAGAGTTGAGAGGATTGAGACGGAGCGGCGGCGACCGCGAGAGGACGGACGGGTTGTTCGGAAGGGGCATGACCGAGCGTGAACGCGTGCAGGGGCGGAGGTGGCGCAGAGCCGGTCAGGACCCCGGGATCATGCCGCAGCGTGACGTCGCCTCTGTCTGTTTCGTTGGCTGCATCGCCGCCGCCGCCGCCGCCGCTGCCGCCAAAGAACAGCGCCTGCAGAGCATCCGTCCCCTGTTGCGTAGTCGACCAACTTTGCTCCGCCTGCCTCCTCTGCGCCTCGACGAACAAGTCGTCGCCGTCGTCGTCGTCTTCTTCCGTCTCAGTAGTCGTACTCTCTGTCCTTTCGCTGTCCGACGGCAAGTGGTTCGTCGGGTCGTCCTCTTCCGTCGACGACCAGGGTTGGAGCTGACGACCGCCCGGGAAGTTCTGGTGGTGGTGGTTGCGTCGGGAATTGTCGGGCGCGACGTAAGCCGGTCGAGGCAGAGGAGAATTCGGGTTCGAGTGCCGCGCGGGGATGTTCTTGGGCTTGTTGCGGTCGATCCAGAGCTTGAGGTGCCTGTCGGGCACAAACGGACGGGGAGATCCGCATCAGAAGCGCTAACTTGTCGACGCAGATCGCGCGAGTGAGTGAAAGTGCGGCTACTACTCACGAGATGAAGGGCGTGACCATGTAGAACTTGGCCTGCTTGCCGTTTGCCAACTCGGTTCGCGAGCGTGCCGACGCCGCCGACGATGACACCGCCGCGTTCGCTTTGCCCTTGCGATGGTTCGCGTCGCGGTCCCACGTCGGCAAGTCGCTTAACCGGAACCAGTCGATTTTCTGCGCGAGCCACGAAGAGCCATCCAGGTCAGCAGCCCGAGCCATTCGGAATTCTCCCCGTGAGCGAGACCCCTCCCAGCGGAGACGACAGACGACGCACCGAAATCTCTTTCCTCGTCCTCGTTTCAAACCTCGTCGATTCCTTGATCCCGGGAACGAAATACAGTCGGATCTTTTGTTCCCGAATGACGAGCTCGACATAGTACGGAACTCGTTCCGAGCCTTCCGGTTCGACGTAGGAAGGGTGGAGTTGCGCGGGCGGGAAATACGGCGTCAGGTCAAAGCCGGTCTCTTCCAGGACCTGTTCCGTTGTCGGACGAGAGTCCATGGGTGGTCAGCAAAGTGCGACTTTCTCCGCCGGCAGTGTGAAAAAAAGACGCGTGTGCGACGCGCACCTCTCGGACTGCGCACATGGCCTCGGGTTCCTCCTTGTTGATCTTGCCGCGGGGAAAGGACCACGCCGCGCCCTTGTTCCACCCTTTGACGAGCAGGACCTGCGCCCCATTTCGAGAATTCCAGTCAGTTCCCGCCGTATCAGAGCCCCCGTGTGAATACCGTTCTGAAGGGACAACGCCGACTCACCTTGTCCCACCATTCGTTGATCAAGACGGCGCCGCAGACGGGCACTCGTTCTTTGTACTGCATGAACGAAGTCCATATCCGGGCATGTTGGGGTACGAGGTCGTGCAAGAGGGGGCACGATTTGAACATGAGGAGCGAGAAGGCCTTGAGGTTGTAGGACGGGAGGGCGGACGGGTTCGAGGCGTTGGGGCGAATAAAGTCTTCGTAGTACCAGTGCCTGCGCGAGCCGTTGCGGTTGTTATGACGTGTCAGTTCAATGGTTCCGGTGTTGTAATTGCGGGTCACGGCTGTGTGCAAGGAGTAGTCTCGCGGCAATGAGGTCGGTCTTCAACAGCCCTCTTGCCGAGGTCGGATCGCTGTCGGACCACAGCGAGGATGGCAGCACAGTACTCCGGGTGAGGTTCGCGTGTGTGCGCGTCGCTGTCGTAGCCTTGTTCGGGTCCCACCCCACATGACGGCGGAAGAGGTGGCTGAACCCGCGACCTCGCCCGTCTTGATGCCCGCCCACGCAAGTAGGTCGCACGAGGACCTCTCCTGGGGTCCATGCCCCCGTGCCCTCTTCCCCGCTGCACCAGCCGAGTCTCGCTCGGAGGTGCCCCTTCCTTCCCCTCCGCTGCTCATCCCTCTCTCCGCCTCCACCGATTCCAAGCCGGGTAGAGCAGAGACAAACGCACGCCTGTTCGATCTGGAAGCAGACCCTGTCCATGCTCTCCAGCTCGTCCGGCGGCAAGTTGACGATGAACCTCGCCGCGAGGTCGTCCAGCACTCCGGCGAGCGTCAGCGTCCCGAACGACGACTGTGGCGTAGCTGCCGACGTATGGTCGCTGTACGACATTCTTCGCGACTCGGCGCGTCGACAGCGCGGTGCGAGTCGGGCGAGACAAGTGTCAAGAGAGAGAGAAGAGAAGTTGAGCCAACGACAAAGACGACGACGACGAGTCGCCACGTTCCAGACTGTCCACCAAGCCTGTTCCAATCTACTATCCTACTGTGAATTCGACCCTGCTCTCTGTGATTGCGGAATATTCCAGGTCGCCGGACGGATCGCGACTCACAATGGTGGCAACTTTTGGTCGATCTTACTGAGGCAGCCACTCCGTCACGCTACTCTCCTGCACCCAGCCTTCCAAGGGACCACGGAGCCCGCTCTCCCGATCCAGTCGAGGGAAGGGAACGCATTGCGAACCTCCTTGCACAAACCTCTGATACCACCGTCAAACCCACCCGTTACTGCTTTTGACCCTCTTCTTCGCCACCGCCCTTTATCGAGATAAAGATACAAACATTGAAGCACCATCGCCGACCGTCTAGTCTAGAGGTGGGCCTTGATGAACTTGACCGACTGCTCAAACGCGTCATCGGCCGACCTGCGGACGTGCTCGTTCTTCGGGTCGCCGCGGATCGCGAAGCCGTGACCCACACCCTCGTAGTCTGTAGTCCAAGTCGTGAATGGGGTCAGCTCTCTGTCACCCGTGTCGCAAACTCCGAGAGAGTGCGCCAAGGGTGCACGTGCAGACACGGTGCGACTCGACTCACCGACCATCTTGTGCTTGTCATTGCCCTTGAGGATCTCCCTCGCCTGGTTCTGCTTCTCCTTGTTGAACATGCCATCCTCACCCGCGTTGAGCCAGAGGAAGTGACCGCTCGACTTGTTCAAGTCTTCGATGTCTTTTGGGACTTCGAGCAGCGACGGGTGAGCGACGACGCCGACCGAGGCGGCACCGTCGACGACGAGGTCGACCGTGTAGCGACCACCTGCGAGGGGTGTCAATTCAAGTGGACGATGTCAGCGACAGGGATCGTTTCTTCTTTCGAGGCCAGTCCTTCCTCTCGAGAGAGAGAGAGAGGGAGGGAGGGATCCCTTGCCCTTGGATCTCTCCTCCGAGCTGAACTGAAGGCCGACCGACTCACCAAAGCAGTACCCGATCGCCGCAAACTTTTGCACGCCCTGCCCCTTGAGGTGCTCGATAACCTTGTCGATCTCGGGACGCGTGACCTCCTTTCCATGGTTCTTAAGCCATCCCATCAAGTCAAACTTGCCCGAGCTGTAGTCGCCAGGGCTGACCGCGTCGCCCTTGATGATGTCGGGCATGTAGACGGGGATCCCGTTCGCCGCGAACGAGTCGACGAGGAGCTGTCCGTTCGGGAGTTGCGTACCAAAGATGCTGTCCGACGAGCGGGCGATGTCAGCGTAAATCGTCACTCTGACCAAGCAGACGACGCCTGACTTACTCGGTGAGGAAGATGAGAGCCTTGGTCTTGTCATAGTCGCCCTGAGGAAGCGCAATGTCTAATATTTTGAACGCGGATCGAAGGAATTCCTCAGGTCTGACTCTTCCGCCCCCGGGGCAACTTGGAAGCCGCATCGTGTCCACACTCACAGGTCTTGACGCCGTTCAGGGTCTCGAACTTGCCCGACGGGGTGCCGTCGTGCTGAGGAGAGCAAGCACGAGGGAGACCGGGGATCGGAATGAGGTCAGCGGTTGGCGGCCTTGTCAGCGGGGAACGAAGAGGGAGGGAGGGAGCAGGATGGACGCACCTTGAAGCCGGTGATGCAGCACTGACCAAGAGACATCGTATATATATGTATAAATCACCTAAGCGTGTAGGGGAGGAGGAGAAAGGGAGCGACGCCAGCGAAGTGGAGGCGACCGGATTTATTTTCGGCCATTCGGCCGAGAGCGCGGGCGGCCGCAAATTCGGTCAAGTTCGGCATGCGCCATGATCACGGACGACAGCTGGCCATATCGCAGCTGGTGTGTAGCGTATGACTTGCCCCACCGTCGGGTCGGCTAGATCTGGAAGGGAATGGCGAAATGTACCAGCCGCGCCGAGGCCAGAAAGACGATGTACGTCGACCTTAACGCTGGACAAAGCTCAGATCCTCCCGAGCGCCTAGCTCAGATTGTTCACATACAAGACCGTGTAGTAATCCAGATTAATTCTAATGAACGAGGGAGAAGAGTGTAGAAGTCTAAGGTATGTAAGAAAGAACGAAGGGGGAGAGCCAGATGATGCGAGAACAAGAACGTTATGCCATTTCGGCCTTCTTCTCCTGTGCCGCGGTGAGCGCGTGCGGGTGCGTCGGCAAGCCCGCCGGGTCCTCGTCCTCGGTAGCGTTCTGCGCGCGGTCCGACAGGTACGGGTTGTCGACCCAGAGCGCCAACACGGGCGGGACGACCGCGACGGCGGTCGCGGCGATCAGGAGGATCTTCATCGTCGTGGTGTAGGCGGCGACGATCCCGTCATACGCCGCGTCGTTGACGCCGCGGTACGACGCAGCGGTCGTGATGGCGCCGTAGACGGCCTCGATCTCGGTCGTCGAGAGGATCCCGGTCAGGTTCTTGGCCAACTCTTTCGGCATCCAGTCGCGCCAGATGGCGGAAGCGATGGCCGTCCCGATCGCGTTGCCGATCTCGGCAAAGAGGAGGACGAGCGCCGTCACGCCGGCCACGTCCTGGTGCGTGACGGACGCCTGCGCGAGGAGCTGCGTGCACGCGGCGGCGATACCACCGCCCGCGCCCTGGATGATCTGGACAATCACGAGCTCGGCAGTCGTACCGTGAGCACCCTTCGAGCGGATCATGAGCCCGACGCCGAGAAGGCGGATGAGGAGGCCGACGACGAGCAGCCACTGCACACGAGTGGTCCTGCGGTCAGACAAAGCCAGTTCTTCGGGAAGCAGCACGGGTAAGGCGAGGCCTGCTCACCTTGGCCCGGCGGAAGTAGAGCTGCCAGAAGCCGGCAAAGATGGCGAACAGAGTAAGCGAGAGGGTCTGTGGGAAAAGGGGGGATTCGATCAGTTTCCGTCTTCGCTGTGCCAACAGACGACTGCGCAGTCCCGTACCTGGGTGTAGCCAAAGTATCCCTGTGTCGCACGGCAGAAAAAAGGGCCGAGTGAGTCGTCAGTGCCGCGCTCGGGCAAGGTGCAGGGTGGCAGCACGAACTCGAACTCACCTGGTCCTTGATGCTCCAGCCCTTGGTGACGCTGATGAACGAGTACTGGTACGTGAACTGGAGGTCTGTGAGGGGACGTCGTCGGTCAGCATCGGTGACGAGTCGGGCGCCAAGGGACAGCTCATGTGAAGATTTGAGAGACGCACAGAACGAGATAAAGTCGAGGAGGGGAATGACGGCGCATGCGACGACGGTGTACGACTTGAAGAACCGGAAGGGGAACAGGGGCTTCTTGGCCAAGAAGCGTTCGTACGCGAGGAAGCCGAGGAGGGTGCAGCCGCCGATGACAAAGAGGATGATGATCTTGTAGCTCGACCACGTGAGGGTGTTCTTGTTGGTGAGGGTGAGGGGCAAGAGGATGCAGGCCCATCCGGCACCGAAAAGGATCAGCCCGAGCGCATCGATGTCGATGGCCCACGAGAGGAGCTTGCTGCCGAACGAGCGCCGGTCCTTGGCAGCGGCGATGGCGCCACCTTGCTGCTCGTCAAAGTTGGTCGCGCTGAGCCCGAGGCGCTTGGCCCGAATCTGAGCCCAGAGCAGAGTGCCGATGACTGGTGCCAGCGTCGCGGGGATCAAGATGCAGAACATGCCCTGGATGAAGGAAACAACCGCGTGCGTCAGTTCAGGACTTTGCTCCCGAAAAACCGATGAAAAAGCGTACGTAGCCCCAGTGCCAGCTCGAGGTCTCGAGGATGCCCTGCGCAATGTTTGCGCTGACAAAGGCATTGACGAAGAACCTGTAACGGTAGAGAGGAGGTCGTGGTCAGGAAACTTGGACCAACCGCACTGGCTCGCCAAAGAATGGCACACTCACCAGATCGAGGGCAAGTTGGACAGGAGACCACGCCACCGCAGGGTGGTGCAGTCGGCGATGACGATCTGGATGAGGATCTGCAGCGCGGCGTAGCCGACATAGTAGATCACGGCGCTGCGAGAACGAACAGGTCAGAACCGGCCAGCTCTAATCGGAAAGTACGGATGGGGTCATACCCGGCGGCGTAGGTAGAGATGTTGCTGCAGGAGGCGATGATGATGTATCCGAGGACGTAGAAGAAGACCGCGAGGGCGAACGCTTCTGCCCGACCGAGAACATCGGCAAACTTGGCGGCGAACGGTTTCGTGACGGCGAGGACGATTGCCTGTGCGGTCGCGATCGCTCCGAGCAGACTGTGCTGCGCAAAGGATGAGGTGGCGTAGGCCTGGTACTGATATGTGGTGGTGCCGTCGAGCGACTGCGGATGGGCGGGCAGGGACTCGTAAATTCGCGAAGTCCACAGCTACGTCAGAGGACGACAACGCACATAGATGTATGATGCCAACGCAATCCCAAGAGTCAGGGCAATTTTGGAGTTGCGACCCCTACATACATTGAAAAAAAGGACTCTTGGAGTCAGTTCCGGCGACATCGGGCCGAGAAGAAGGCAGCAGAGACGAGAGACGCACCAGACGCGGTTCACAAGCTCGACCTTGCGGACACCAGTCTGCGGCTCGACAGTGTACGCTGGAGGGTGTGCATCCTTCACGGTCTGTAATTTTACGAGCACATGTCAGCTCTCTGAGCCGGAGAAGGAAAGCGAGAGCGAGCGATGAGACCGGTTCGAGAGCCAACAATGGCAACTCGACGACATCACACGCCCTCGGACGGCTGATCTATAGTCACTCCGAGCCTCGTCCGTATAGCAAGAGAGACGCACCTGTACTGGCGGCACGGCGGCAGACGAGGCGGCGTGCAGTCCCTGCTCGTGGGCTTGGCGGGCCTCGAGGTCCTCTGCGACCAAGTCGTGCTTGATGTCCTCGTGGCTAGAGGTCGACATGGTTTGATCCGAGCTGTATGGGCCGGTTCTGACAGGCGGGAATCAAGTGTGTGTGTGTAGACAAGAGGGAGAGGAAGAGGCGGCGAACCGAGGCCGAGTTCAAACGCCTTTTTTGATCTGATAATCGCAGGGCAACTTTTCCTCCGCTCCTCGCCGATCCTGATCGTCGGGCCCGAGCTTCCCTTCGGTCTTTCCTTGCCGAGACCTTCTTCCTGCCATGCTTCCCCGGTTTCATTCCTCGCTTGGACGCTAGCAAAGCATGATCGACAAGCATGGAAAACTCTGCACCGACCGGGGAACCGTCCAAGTGGGTCCAAGACCTCGCGAATCTCCTCGCGAGCAGAACCACCGAGGCGGCCTGGACCCCGTTCACGCCGACCGGGGCGCTCCGAGAGCACAGCTCGGAAGGGCAAGCAGAAGTCCGAGCGTAGAGAGAAATAGTGTCGCAAGAAAGATCAACAGCGACAGCTCGCGCGAGAGAAGGGTACTCGGAAAATGGTATGAACAAATACATGAGCGCGTTCTGTCCCGTCTACAGAGGCACCCGGCCTCTGGGTAACAAACAAGAGTCCGTCTGCTGAGTCATCGAGGAGGAGGTGCGGTGGTCATGCCGAGTCGAAGTAAGCCTCGTCGAGAATAGATCGGACCACTTCGCCGCTCCGGACAGCGAGGACACTGCAGCACGAGAGAAATGATCAGTTCTCGAAAGCAAAGTATATCGGAAACGTAGCAGCTTGACGCTCACCTCAGCAGCGAGTCACTGATGCCGTGCGTCTTCTCACAACTGCCCTGCAGCCAAACCGTCGGCTTGAAATCTGCTCCGCTCACCGTCTTGGTCGGCAAGTCGAGCCGGTAGTTCTCCTTGACGGTAAATTCCGGGCCCGTACTGATCTGTGAAGTCGGCGACGCCGCCGCCGCCGCCGTCGAAAGTTTCGGCTCGACGATCGATCGCGGAGAAGGTGGCGAAGTCGGCGCGGTCGAGGTGCTCTCGTATGAAATTGAAGAGTGTCGAGACGGCGAATCGTACCGAGTCGGGCTGTTGGCGGCCGTGGAAGACGACGCGGACGAGGTACCGACCGAAGAAGAGCCCGAGCGACGCGCGGTCGGTCGGAGTTGGGCAAAGACGCTATCCGGCAGGGACAGGTTCGGCGGCGAGGCGGATCCAGCCCTCCGGACCGCAAAGAGTTCCGACAGTGGGACCACCTCCTCGGTCTGTTCGGCGTCAACCGCGGCGGCAGACGAGGCAGGCGGGAACAAGATGGTGCGCCACGCCTGTCGGTTGTAGCCCGTTCCGCAGACGACGACGTCGTATTCGACCTCGCGCGTCTCGTGCGTGATCGGGTTGTGAAGGGTCAGGGCGAGGGCAGCGGTCGAATCGGCGATACGGGCTTCGCGAATCTCGGTGTACGGTCGGATCGTGAGCCGCGGGTCGCGAGCGAGGTCGCCTGCTCCGGTCGCCGAACGAGCAGCAATGTCTTCCTCGATCTTTTGGTCGTACATCGCTTCGTAGACCTGCAGGCGAAAGAGGGGGATTTAGCCTGACAAACGCGGGCGTCGAGAAAAGGCACGGAAAAGCACTCACAGCTTCGAGCGTTCGCGGGTTGACGATCGAGTAGTTGGTGTTTCTCGCCTCGTCGAGGACCCTCGTCCGCTCCTCTTCGCCGAGCCGGAACATGGCCTGACTCATCGACGGGTCAAAGACCTCGTTGATGAACTGCGACTCGTCCGTGTTTCGCAGGGCCGACGACCGGATCAATAAGTCGATTTGGGGTCGCTCGAGAGCATCGGTACCGACGGGGAGGAGGGGTGCGAGCTTGGAACGGAGGTGGAGGAAGCACTCGGCGGCGGATTGCCCGGCACCGATGACGGCGAGGCGCAAAGGTCGGTTCAGCTTTTGCGCGGCGGCGGGGACGATCCGTTCGAGCAACGGGTCGATCCGCTCGAGGAACTGAGCCGTGTGGACGACTCGCTGAGATGCGACCAGCTCGGGCGTACTGAGCTCGGCAGGGAACTTTGGAGAGCCGCCCGCCGAGACGACGAGGTTCCGGGTATACCGCGTGATGGTCTCGCCCGTCGCGACTCGGCGAGACGTCACCCGCAGGACCTTGACATCGGCGCCCTCGTTGTGCTCCTCCGGTCGCAGCGCATCCACCGCGACGACCTCCTCGCCGAACGCGACCTGGCCGCCTTGTTGCTGGATCTCGCCGGCGACCTTGTTGGCGCACCACTGCAAGTAGTCGGCAAACTCTCGCCGGGAGGGGTTGAACGTCGACAGGGAGATGAAGGAGACGAGTCGAGAAGGGCGGAACGAGGCGAGGTAGGCGAGGAAGGTGTAGCCGGACTGGGGGTTGCGCAGAGTGGCGAGATCCTTGAGGAAGCTGTGCGAACGACGGCGAAGAAGAAGAAACGGTCAGCGAGTTGGTCCCTCCGTGTATGCATCTACTCTGAATAGATAAACACGCTAGTGCTCCGCAAAGTTTGTGCAACAACCCGGGGCGAAGCAGAGCCTCCCGAGGACAAGTTGCGAGATTTGGTCCCGAAACGAAGAAGACGCCGTGGCAACTCACGAGATTTGCATCTTGCTGCCCGGGAGCATCATTCCGGGGTGCCATTTGAAGCCGTCGTAGCGTTCGATGAAGCATGCCTTGACCTGCTTCGAAGGAGACGGACCGGGAGACGAAGGCGACGCGGCAGAATTCGATGATCGGCCCTCGGACGTTGTTGCTGCGGCGGCGGCTTGAGCGTCGTAGCCCAAGGCGTCCTGCAAGCCTCCGAGTGCCGAATAGACTGCCGGACCGTCGTGAGGCGAAGGCAAGCCGGCGTTGTGTTCGACGAGAGCGATCGCGAGGGCGACACTCGCCGGGCCAAAGCCCACGCTGAGGGTATCGTAGATCTCTTCGCGGCTGACCATCTTCTTGTCCGGGTGTCTCTTGAAGGCAAGAGAGAGAAGCGCTGCCAGCTGCGCGAGAGAGAGGGAAGAGCGACTTGGCGAGTTGACAAAATCGGAACTCGCGAACGATGATGTCGTCGGATCGGACGCGCAACTCGGGAATGCGTTCAGCGTGGGTCCGCGGCCGAGGACAATCTCCGGTTTGGCGCTAGCCAAGCGGACGTTGGCTTCTTCGACTTCTCTCCCTCCGACTTGAAGTAACGAGATGATTAGCGACAGAGTCAAAATCTCCGAAGCGAACAGCTCGCGCAACAGCTGAAGCTTAAGGAGAGGACACAAAGCTCCGTTCCGATGTCAACTTTTGGGCTCACGATCGCGGCCGGTTCCCAATGATCGACACCCAAAACGAGCCCTTGCTTGCGCTTGCCGGCCTATTGTCACTTTTCCTATTGGCCAGCCGGCCAGCCCACCTTCATAACGCAGTCGAATGCTCAGGTTGCGGAAGAGCTTGGGCGTCGATCTTGGGAATCTCTGATCGGACCCGCCACTGCGTACAGAGCCCTGCAGCCAATCAAATGCAATGCAAATGCGCGTACGTGCTCAAGCGCACCAGCGTCCGGTCTCTCAGGACTCGGTACGCCGCGCGCGTGCCCTCAAAAGCGAATCGAATCTTTTGCGCCAACTTGTTCGCAGCTGCTGCTGCGACTAACGTCACACTCCGGGAGCCGGAAGAGCGCTTTCGGGTTGGGGTGAGCCGTAGTATACAGCTTGGAGAACAGGTCCGCGAGCATTGCTCGTGCCACGGCGCGGCGTTGCGAGGCGGGTCGGGTGAGCGGCCGGGAAGTTTCTCGCGCAAGAGATTCATTCGTCGAAGTGGAGAAGCCCCCCTGCAGTCCGCTGATTTACAGCCCACAAGGCCGCTTCGAGTCCTGCGTCTAAACGGCAGGGTCCATGCCGGCATGGATGCAGGAAGCGAGAGCGGCCAGGTATGTACCGGGATTGAGACGGACAGCTCGAGAATGAGGGAGCCGGTGAGGCCGTTCGCGATCATGAGCGAAGACAGGCGCGGAGTTCGTGCTTGGCCACATACACGCGGATGGCCTCGTTGTAAGCATGTCCAAGATCGCCGTCTGCTCCGGTGAAAGTTTGTCGAACGGTGGGCGTCAAAGGAGCAAGCCAGCAGATTGGGCAGAGCCGGCGAACCTTTGGTGGCTCGGGGCGTCTCGACGCACGGGCGATAGAGAGCGGCGCTACTTGCGTTGGCTGACACAGGGTTGTTGTTGCTCGCGAGCCATCGCTGCTCGTCTGTCTTCGAATTGAGAAAAGAGTCGCGAAAGGAAAAGACCGAGTGAATTACTGCACGAGGTAGGCATCGTACAAGACTGGGAGCGCGGCAAAAAAAGCAACCGGGTCAGCCTGGACATCACTGAGTGAGCAACGGGAACCACCGCCCGCACCTTGCCTGCCACTCCTGACCCCAGCGCCGATCCACATGGCCGTGTTCAACCACGCGTACTTTTCGTTCCTCGCGTCCGTCTCCATCTCGATCTCCAACCTGAACTTGTACTCGGTCGGTTGCGGCGCCTCCCCCGTGAACCCCTCCCTCGCAGCGTCGCTCAAGCGTTGGAGGACCTCTTTGGGCCCTGTGCGCCACCCGCGAGTTTGGACTTGGATAAAGACGCCGTCGTGGGTGCGGAGGAGGTACCGCGTCGAGACATTGGCGGCGAGGGGGAAGGAAGGGTGCGTGGCGGGCATGAGGTGTTGCGCGTCTTGGCCGCCGGCGCTGCGGGTCATGAGTTCCGTCGTTAGGACTTCGACGACGGCGACACAGGCTCCCTCAACCGCGGATCGACTCACACAATCTCTCCTTGACCCCAGGAGCCTTCAAAGTATCCTCCGGTAAAGTTGACCCAGTTGAACCTACGGACAGGGGCACATAACAAAGGCAGTCAGCGCGATGGCGGCAGCGGGGGTATCTTTGGAAGCGGAAGCGGGACTTGCTGTCCCCCGTCTCCGTGCACGCCCTCTCCGAGACTGCGGACTGCTTCGAGGTCGCAGCATAGCCTGAACGAGTGCTCGAGGGACGGTTTCGGGATGGCGAGGTTGAACGCCTTGTCGTAATTGGCCGGCGTGCGATCGGACGCGCCGGCGGTGTGCATCTCGGCGCTGTTGGTGCTCGCCATGCTCGTTGGAGTCTCGTTCGAGTACAGTGAGAAGAGAGCCTGCTGTTACCGTGTAGACCGGGTGAGTTGAGTGAATCGGCGGAAAGTTCAGCCGCGGCTCAGTCGGCTCTTTGGTGGGGCTCCACGCCATAGGGCATTAACCACGTAGGTGTAGAGACTCTCGATCTTTCTGTCTGCTGACGGGAGATGTCGGCCAGTGTCGCGGAGCGGGCCCATGACGCAGACGAGTCGACGCCGCTGCTCGCCAGGCGCACTTCGACCAGCGCGACTGCTCAGCCTCGTCACCGTCACCACGCTCGGCCTCACCAAGCCCCGCGACTGAGCGCACCCGCTCCCTATGCCCAGGTGACGCCCGCTACACAGTCTCGACACCCAATCGCTCATGCTACGCGCATCCTCGCCGCGCTCCGCACCGGTCACCTGCCCACCTCGGCCCAACTCATCGCACTCTCACGCCTCGCTCTCGACTCGGACGCACTCGCGCTCGAGGGAGGGACAATCTGGCAGTCCCGATGTGGACGAGAACGGATCGGAACTGGTAAGCTGAGCGAGCGGGGGGAGCAGGTCAGGCTCGCGACGAGCAAGGCGATCGAGGCCGTCATCGCCCTCGTCGAGCAGAGGAATCCGACGTTGAGGTACAAGCATCCGGAAGGGGTATGGGTCACGGCGAGCACCCCCGGAGACGGCTGGCAAGAGTTTGCGTGGGCTTGCAGCCAGGCTCGGATCCGAATCGGTTCGTGGACCTCTTCCTAAACGCGCACCATTACTAGCCAGGGAATCTGACTGCCGAGCTTT
Source organism: Rhodotorula sp. M30-05A-2 (assembly GCA_023628275.1). Lineage (NCBI taxonomy): Eukaryota > Fungi > Basidiomycota > Microbotryomycetes > Sporidiobolales > Sporidiobolaceae > Rhodotorula > Rhodotorula sp. M30-05A-2. The sequence continues at coordinate 32,832 of JAMALC010000005.1, read as the reverse complement.
TCTCCAGACCCGCCTTCCACTCGACTACCATCTGCCCCTCCCGAAGCGCAAACGACGATCTGCTCCTCCCTCTCGACTCTTCTGCACCTCCTACTCGCCTCTCCCTCGCTCCGGCGCTTACTCGCCGACCTCGCCCTCCTCCTCCGAGACCTCCTCCGCCTCCAACTCGTGTCGGTCAAGCAGGATGGCAACATGCAAGAGAGAACGCAAGAGAGCCTGACCAAGATGGTCGACAAGGCTGCCGAAAAAGCTGTTGGGCAGGAAGAGCTGGTCAAGCATGACCTCGAAGGGAAAGAGGGATTGGATGGCGGACGAGTCGGACCCGATTTGAAGCCGGAGCAGGGCGCCGAGGAGATTCGAGGCAAGATCATGGACCGCTTGAAAGAGGTCAGTTGCGAATCAAAACGCTACCGGGAGCTCACCGAGGTTTTGCTGAGCCCCAAACCTCTGTTGTCTGTCTCCCAGGTGGTCATCGAAGTCCAGCGCACAAAGGCCTATCAGCATGCGGTGCAAGATCTGCTCCAGCTCGCAAGAAACTACGTCCGCCGCTTAGTCGAGGAAATTCAGCCCGAAGTCGAAGTAACCGTGCCCGAACCGAGCGCGACGAGCAGCCGCGAGCGGGATACGACAGTGAGGGACTCGGGATCACGAGGTATCGAAGAGTCCGGGCCAGCAACTGCTCGAGATCCTCTCGATATAGTCTTGCCCTTGCTCGAGCCTTTCACCGAAAAGGGTCCGGGATCTCTCTCGTCCCTCGCGCCTCGCTTCCGCCTTCTCTTTGCCTCTCCTACCGTCGCCTCCCCCAACCCCGACCCCGACCCCGAAGCGCAGGCGATGGTCCGGCCGCCGCAGGAACACCTGTCCCTGCTCGCTGCCGAAATCGACGATTTCGTCTCGACCGCTCTCCTCGAACCAGGCTGGCTCGGCAGCGACGCTTCGTATCGCTCCCTCGGCGCGATCCAGGATCGAGTCGATCAACTCGGGCAAGACTGTCCCGTCTGGGCGTCCGAAGTCCGTTCGGTCGCGAGCGAACTCGCCTCGGCGATCGGAGCGGTTGCGGACGATCCGGTCTTGCGGGCGGCGATGGAGGCAGTGGAGGAGTTGGTTGGGGCGATGGGGAGATGGGGTGCTGGGCTGGGAGAGGTGGTGGCGAGGACGGCGACGGGTGGAGGGATCGGATTCGCGAGCGCGGTCTGGGGGGACGTCGTCGAATGGCTCGCGCCGAGGGTGATGGGCGTGCTCTCCGAGATCCCCTTACCGAGGTGAGTTCTCGTGTCGTGTCGAGACACTTCAAGGCGAGGGCGTAACGAGGGACTGATCAGAACCACCTTTGACTGCCCCCAGACTGGAATTCGCCACCGAGAACGTCGCGATCGCGCTCGAACCGCCTTCGCTTATCTCGACTTCGTTCGTACCGGCGCGCATCACATGGCATCAATCCTCAGCCTTGACCTATTGTCCCTCGTCCGGCGACTCGACGCTCGCTCTGCCCTTGCCGGCTTCTCATCCCGCGTCGTCGTCGTCGTCGTCGTCGGACCGGATGACCTATACGGCAAAGAGCGTCCTCTCGGTTGAGGGTATTCAGTTCGAAGTGCTCGACGTCGGGTACTTTGCCAGCTACAAGACCGGCATTCCTTGTTTCGGCGAAATCACCGAGCGAGGCCTACTCGACTTGCACTTTGGCGTCGACCCGGCCGCGCCAACGGATCCGAGCACAGCTTCGCCGCGCTGTGAAGGACTCGCTTTCGATCTCGCGTTCTCGACTTCCAGATCGGGGGACGCGTCCTCGACCGCACCGCTGTTCACCGTGGATCATTCTCGCACCGTCGTCCACCTCCGAGATTTCCGCCTCGAGCCACACCAGTCTAGCCATCCCTGGCTGATGTGGTTCTTCCGCCCGTTGCTCCGCAAAGCGGTCCAGACCGTGATCGAGAAGGAGATGGAGGAAAAGGTGCTCGAGGCTGGAGCGGAATGGATCGCGCAAAAGGGAGGAGAGGCAAAAAGGAGGCGGCGGGAGCAGGTGGAAGATGAGGGTGCGGTTGAACCAGAGCCGTGGAGCCGAGAGGCAGTGTGGCGCTGGATCCGAGCGGGCTGGAGTGTTTTCGTCGGGCAAGAAGGCGGGGCGCAAGAATCCGCCTCTACACCCGAACCCACCGAGGAGCAACCTGACCGACCCTTCCACGTCCACGTGACCTCGCGCGGCGTCGCCGCCGACCTCGACAACCTCGAAGCCACGGTCGGCCTCGGCACAGAAGGCGTCGTCATCCCCGCTGGCGCAGCAGAGATCCCTCTCCCCGAGGGTCAAGCGCCCAAGAAGGGGGTGCTACAAGCCGCCCGGGAGGAGGTCGCTCGTGAGGTACAGGAAGGACAGGAAGCGGCGAGAGTAGGTGTGGATGCGCTTGGGGGCGTGATGGACGCCAGGAACGAGTGGCGTGCGGCTCATGTTCCGGCGTCAGGGGTGACTTGGAAGAGTGCTGCGTTCGATGTGTAGACGTGACATTAAACATTGTATCCGGAATAGCTTGTATTGGCGAATGGACTGTGTTTGAGAGCCCTCTCGGAAAATCGACCTTCACTTTCACGTGAAACTTTGCGACCCCGGTCTTCTTCACTCAAGAGGGGTCCCGCGCTTATCCTCGAGCTCTCCGGTCCTTGCACAGCGTACTTAGCGCTCGCCGTTCTCGTAAAATCTGACAGTCTCACGGGCGCGGGCGAAGACGGCAAGACAAGACGGGAAGAACTGCGTTTCTAGTTACAACTGGGGGAGGGAATGCACTGGTGAGACGACCACGGACGCAAAGCGCATAATCGCTTAGTGCTGAGCACTTTGCTTGAAGCCCTCCGCCTTAGCGTCGCTGAAGAAACAAAGAAAGAGGGTCAGCAGCGGATCCGCGAGCGAAGGCGAGGTAAGAGCTGGCTTACTGCTTCGACTCCTTGGCCTTGTCGCCGAGGGCGTCAATGCCAGCCGAGGCGCGGTCACCGAGCGAGTTGTTCGAGTCCTTAGCGACGTCCTCTGCAGAAGGAGGAAAGGCAAAAAGAAAAAGGTTCGGCAAGACGCGAGGCGAGTCAGCGAAAAAGCGCGTCATCGAAAGTCGGACGACACGAGTGGGGACAAAGGACCCACTGTTGGCTTCCTTCGAGGCGCCGGCAGTGTACTGCTGGACAGTCTCGGCAACGTCTGCAGGGAGGAAACAGGATTAGGACCGTACGAATCGCAGTGCAACGGAAAGGCCGAAGCCGAGATAATAAAGAGACTCGCAGTTTGCTGCGTCGCTCAAGGTGTTGGTGATCGACTCGGTGGTCGAGGTAGCGCCGGTGGAAGCCATTGTTGAAGTTGGGTTTGGATTTGAAGGGTTGGGGATGGGAGCAGGCGTGTTGGTGGAGAGAGAAAGAGGAAGCGGGTCCGTGACGAGGTCTTTTTCTCAAGCCGCTGAGGGGAGGTGTCGACTAGATTTCGATGATGGCATCGTTCGCCACCCGCGTCCGTTTTACGTTCGTCCGTAACTTTGCTGCGCGCTTCAACGACGCGGGCCCGCGGTACCGTGGAGCTCCTTAGTAGGTTTTCTTGAAGTCGACAGTACATGACCTCACCTGCATATGCTTAGCTTCTCAGCCCGGCTGATGCTAATGATTGCTCGTCCCGCAGTGATGCGGTCATCTCGACGAGTTTGAGAAGGCCACGGTTCGCCTGCATCGACCGTGCAAGCGGCCTGGCATCGGTCGTGCACCACTTCATAGCGGGTGGTCCACGTCGCCACCGGGATGGAAAGCGCTGGTGAAGGAGTGGGTTGTATGAGCAGCTTGGCGAGCTTGGGTTTCCAGCCGATGCAAGTTCGAGTGACTGCGAGAAGTAGCCGAACGGCGCGCGCGTCAATGCATGCGCGCAAGCAATCCATGGTCGGAGGAGCATGAGTGTAGCTAATGCGTCAGACCTCGGGAGCGGTCGGCGGGGCAATCGCGTGAGGTGGCGCGCTGCAGAGCGAGGTAGCGATGAAGTCGGAAGCGCAGAGACTTGAGCCTATGTGCCCTCAGAGAGCAGCAAGGTGACAATCCGGATGTAGAGCGGCCACGAAAGCCTCCAGGAGAGCGTCCGAGGCCGTGGGAGCGAGGTGGTTGCCGTGCAGAGCTGAGCTCGGCGCGCGGATACCGCTCAGACTGGAAGTGAGCGTTTGAACCGGTATACACGATTTGCCGGTCTAGCTGGACACGTACCTGTACATGAAGTCTCCTGAGGTCGAGTTGGTGATGGCTCGGTAGGCCGTGCGGCAGCTCGGCGGCAGGACGCTCCTGGGCGCAGACATCGAGTCTTCCGGCCGCGAAGCATCGCGATCGAGCCGAGCGAGCGGGCGTGCTCACGAGAAGCTGTAGCTGACGAACGTCGGCTGCAGCTTGTGACCTCTGCCGAAGCTGGCTGGGTCCGCCGCTTCGTTTTTGAGAGGAGATCCGCAGCACCCTAGCGTCGGGGGCGGAAGACAGCACGCTCCGCCGCCAAGAGACGGCGTGTGTCGCTGTCGGGCACTCGAGGGAGATGAGCGACAAGTCGGTCCACGAGCTGAGCCGTCGAGCGCACGCCGGGGAGGTGGCATATGGCGGGTGAACCGTCGGTCTCGAGCTTTGCGCAGTGGCTCACCCGCTGTCGCGCCGGGGCTGGACCGCCCCCTCAGGTCGGTCCAGACAGTAAGGAGGCTGAAGATGAAGCACTCGCTGGCCGCATCTGGCATGAAGAGCGGGCTCTGGCCGGCGTGACGCATCTCGATCGATTTTCGACGAGGATCGCCGCGACCTGGCCAGATCAGCTCCTCTCGTGATCTGTGCGGCGGCCTCTCAAGCTTGACGAGGCAGTGCTGTACACATTGAGCCCGTCCGAGGCTACGAATGGCCGCTGCTATGTCCGCGGGGCTGAGCTGCGGTTCATCGGCCTTCCGGCTTAACCTGTTTCCGGGTCACGTGTCTTTCCAGAAAATGAAATGACGTCGCCACGCTTGCTGCGGGTAAAGTGCGCGTCATGTCGATCTTCTTTCACCGCCCCACTTCAAGTCAGAGTTCCCTTGTCGTCCCCGCTTCCCGCGTCTCTCTCTTTCTCTCTCTCCTTCACCACACGCTCTTCTTACACTTCCACACTCAACCACAACGTGAGTCTCCCTACGACGTGACCCTGCCTTCCTTGCCCGCGCCACCAGAGACTGACTCTTCGATCCCGATCCCGATCCAGCCACCCCAACTCGAACCATGGCCTCTACCTCTGCTACCTCGACCACCGAGTCGATCGCCAACACTGTCAGCGACGCTGTGAATTTTAAGTCTTTATTCCATCCCTACACGCATTGCGGGAGTCGAGGCGAAGACGGGCTCGAGCCGCCTGCCGCCTTCGCACATTCACCTCCCTCGCACCGACGACCTTCGCCCGAACCACGCTCATACCATACACTTTCACGCGTACAGACGTCTCGGAGACCATCCAGGGCAAGTCGGCCGAGTCGAAGAAGGAGGCCAACAGTGAGTCTTGCCGCCAACTTCCACACCTTCACCTGCTCTTGACTGAACCGTTGGCTTGCCCGCTTGCAGAGGAGGTTGCCAAGGGCAACACCAACGCCTCCATCGGCGACCGCCTCTCTGCCGGCGTCGACGCCATCGGCAACAAGGCCGACGAGTCGAAGCAGTGCGTCCCTCTTCCATCTTATTTCCTCGCCTGGCTGGCTGCTTACTCTTTCGCTTCTTTCTACAGCGACGCTAAGGCGTCAGGCTTCAAAGAATCCGCCAAGAACTAATAGGTTTTAACGCTTCTACACCCTCTCCCCGATGTCGTGAAGTAGTACCCACTTGTTGAAAGTCGAATACCTTTTAGCCGTACTACCCGCTCCTCTTCAGCGGAAGCAAAGGCGGGAAGAGCGTGTTGAGAGTCTATGAACACTATAGCATCCGCATATAGGCAGGGAGAGGAATGCGAACTGTCCATGCGCTCTTTTGTTTGGAAAAAGCTGTTGCGGGGACTTTCGGGCCGTCCTTCCACCTTTTCCCACATTCGGAGCGTTCTCATAGTGCGAGTCCTTGCTCTATATACACTCCCGCATGTGTCACTACTTTCCGGGACGGGAAGAATGCAGAGCGGCGACTTGAAAACGGTGAAAGGATAAGGTGGCGGGAAGTCATTGCAACGACGGATTTTAGTACGAACAACATGCAGACTGTGACGATAATTACAGCCCCTAGCGTGTCTATAGAGAAGTATAAGCCTGCCGATGCATCGATTGGAGTCAGCACTTCGCCATGGAAGCGGAGAAGCAAGCCACTCACCCGATTCAGCAGAAGGGTCGGCGAGCCTCGCGCGGCTACATCCTACCCACTGGTTCCACTCTTTTGTGCCAGCCCCGACTTTGAAAAAGGACCACTACCCCCCACCTTCCGGCACCGGTACGGTCGACCACCCTCTCCACTGCACGCGCCCTTCCCGCGCCACCTTGGACTGCCTCCTCGGCGCGCCGAGCGCGTCCTTCATGTTCAGCAGCGGGTTCGAGCGTTTCCAAGGGTTCTCGACGCCGCCTTCTTCGGGGAGGAGGGGGAGACCGGTGGAAGGGTCCATAAGGGAGCCGCGGAGGGCGGCGGGGCGGAGCTGCGGACGGGCGACGGAGTCAAGAGGGTCTTCAGTCACGATGGGGGAACGCGCGCCCTCGAGAGGACTCACCAGCTCGATCGTGGTCCGGTTGCTCCACATCAACCTGATATGATATCCGAGCAGACCGGCAATCGGCGTGACAAACACAACCGCCAGTACCGCAGTCACTACCGCGCCGACCGTGTCCCATCTCCAGCCCGTCTCGTTGGTCTCGGTGAGGTCGTGCACGATGTGATAGAGCGTGAAGGCGATGGCGTAGAAAGCGCAGACGACTGCCGAGGTGAGAAAGACGATAAAGGGGCGGTAGTTGCGGCGGCCGATGCACTGGGTGGGGGCTAGTCAGCTGAGAGAGTCCCTCGACCGGTGGGTTGAGAGTCTGGAAATATTGCACACATTGTTGAGGAACGCGCACTGCCGAGACGAGAAAGATATGATCGCAATGTCAGCGAGAGGGTTCGGAGAGGCGAAAAGAGAGAGAGAGAAAACGCACGTGGTGGTCGGTTCGCTCGACGCAGTTGTCGCACAGCCTGCAGTGACTCGTCCGCGGCGGCCGATACGTGTGACAAGTCGGGCACCCTGTGGCGGGGCGCGCGACAAGGTCAGCCTTTGATGTGGTGCGCCGAATCACGAGAAGGAGCCACCGACGGACACTTGCTCGCGAGGTAGCCTTTCCCGGGTAGCTCGATATACTTGACCTCGACGATCCACTCTCCCTCGCTGCCCGGTATGTCCGGGTCCGGCTCGATGAAGCGCTGCGGCGGATCAGGGTCGAGGTTTCGAGGGATGATTCCTGGATCGGATAATGCGGTCCTGGCCTGCGGAGGATTTCAACTCAGCTTCCGATTCCGATGCGCTGTATGCGAAGAGTACTTGGAGACGGACCATGGACGACCACATGAGCAGGACGAGGACGAGAAAGACCAACACGGTCGCCTTGCCTCCGCCTCCTCCCGCGCCGAGGTGGTTCCAGAGCCAGGGTCCGTTGAAGGCCCAGAAGAGGGCGGGTAGCAGGACAGCGACGATGCTCGATCCGACGAGGGGTAGGACGGAATCGCCCGAGGTCATGCAGCGTCCGTCGAGGAAGAAGCGGTTCGTCCCTTGGTGCAGGCGGTAGTTGCGGACGGGTTGTTCGGGGGGACGGTTCTGGCTCGGCGTGCGTGACTGGTACACGGCGGTACTCTGCGTCGACGACGGAGCTCTGGTGGTAGACTCGGCGCGATGGGACGGTGCGAGCTTGTCGGGCAGGCTCGAGTTGGTGGACGACGGCGGGCCTCGCTTCGCGCGGTTCGAGTTGATGGGTCGTTCGAAGGCGGACTCGGTGCCAGCTGCTGGTTTCGTCATCTTGGGCAGTCACGCTCGGCTGGACCAGGAGCGCTGGCGGAGTCGGAGAGGCTTAGGCGAGCAGGAAGCGCAAGGAGGGAGCGTCGACTTGTCAGAGCCGGGTGCCGGGGCTGTTATAGCAAGCGCCCGATTTGTCCTACGACAGACGCGTCCGCATCCCTGCAGTAGAGCGCAACGGGGGTCGAAAGTGCGAACAGGTCGACATGTCAAACAAGACTGATGTCATCAACAGGTTGAGACTCTGACCACTCACGCATAGTCAGGGACAGGGAGAGGCGAGAGGGAATGTCACGCTACTCGACGCCACTAGGCTCGGCCTCGGCCTCGGCCTCGGCGTCCGAGTCGGACTATGCTGCACCCGGTCGCTTCCCCTCGAACGCGTCGACTCCGAATCCCCATCCCCTCGCAGCTGGCTATGCCGATCAAGCCTACAGTGGCGACGACGACCAAGACCACCAACAAGACGCCGACGAAGAAGAAGAAGAAGAAGAGGCCTGGGACGAGGTCGACATCCCGCAGGCAGCTCCTCCTCCTCCTCCGGTGGGGAGCACCGCCGACAGTCTCAATGCGGGCACAGCCGAGCACGGATCTACAGCAACGGGTGCAGGCGGCGCAGGGATCGAGATCGTCATCGGCCGCGCACCACCCAAAGCAAAGGGCAACAAAGCGTGAGTCCAGTCTGACTCGCGTGCGTGAAGAGATTCGATCTAATGCCCGTGGATCTGCACACAGCAAGGGCAAAGGCGAGACTGCTCGCGAACGCATGGTCCGTCAGGAACGGCACAAGGTCCACGTCATGGCCCTCCTCGCCATGGGATTGATCCGGAACCGCTGGCTCAACGACCCCGAACTGCAAGTACGTCTCCAGCTTCTCCTTCGTATGAACCGGCATCGATTGCACTGGCAACTGACCACCGACTTTTGCGTTGTGCGCGTAAGGCCCGCCTCGTCTCGCAGGTACCGGCAGCCCTCCTGAACGCCTTTGCGCACATCACGCCCACCCGGTACCCCAACGCCCGAGACCGCTCGCGCTTGTTCGACCGCGCCCTGTCCGACTTGACAAGCTGGTGGTACACCGCCTTCGAGATCGTCCCGGGCAAAGAACTCTCGCGGAGGGATGTCGTCGAGGTCGAGCACGAGGTCGAATCCTGGAAGGACGAGGGCGAACGCTTGCGCGCGAAAGCCCAGAAGCGGCTCGACAAGGAGAAGAAACTCGCCAAAAGCGACGTCAAGGGTAAAGGCAAGGCGCGCGAACCGCCCCTCGACCCGGAGCGGATCCCGCTCTACCCGTGGCAGGAATCGCCGTACCTCTTGACCACGTCGCAGCGAACTGCCGCGCTCGACAAATCGGCTTCGACGTCCAAACTCCCCCTTCATCCCGCTTCCGGACAGCTCATCCGACCCTACGAGCCGGCGTCATCCTCATGGGAGGTTCTCCGCCCGCCGCCGACAGAGCACAAGCAGTCGCTCAACCTCGCCGCGTCGACCCTCCGCGGCTCGAAAGACCTCTCTGCCCAGCTCTTTGTCGCGCTCTTACGAGCGATCGACATTCCCGCGCGCCTCGTCGTTAGCCTCCAAGCCCTCGAGTGGCGAAGCAGGGCGCAGACGACGGCTCCTCCGGCTCGAAGCCGCAAGACAAAGGTCGCCGCGACCGCGTCGGCGGCAAGGCGAGGAGGCAAAGCACCCGGCGACAACAAGAAGAAGAAGAAGGCCACCGCTCCTGTCATCCGGAAGACCCAGTTCGATACGACGACCGACGACGATGACGCGGACTTTGTCGCGGTTGACGAAGAGGCGGATCGGCAAAAGAGTCGGAGCAAGGCCAAATCGACGGCAGCGCCTCCGACCAAAGCGAAAGCAACATCGGCTGCCAAGTCGGGTACCAGTAGCGCGGCGAGCGATGGCTCGCGCCCACCGAGACCGACCAACGGCAAAGGCAAGTCCAGCGCGAAAAAACCCAACCCGGACGTGCTCGTGTTGTCTTCGTCGGCTTCGGCTGCGACGAGCGCCTCGGAATCGGACGGCTCTTTCGAAGACGGACGCGGGAAACTCAAGTACAAGGTTCCGAAAGTCAATCTGAGGGGTCCTTCCTCGGGCGCAAAAGTGGCGGCGTGGAAAAGGGACCAGCAGCTGAGACGAGGAACCAGTCCAGGTCCGTCGCGGGGCGGAGCGCGCAAGGTCCTCAAAAAACATCCCGCAGGCTGATCACTCCTCTTTTCTTGGGCAGACGCTTACGAACTTTCGATCGCGCCCGCTCAGTGGGTTGAAGCTTACACTCGCTACAACAAGGAGTGGATCGTCGTCGATCCGGTCCGGAAGCGGATGCGGTGCGCAAAATTGATGGAGCCGCCGCGAGCGGCAGCACGAGGGGGCGGAGCGGGTAACGTCCTCGCCTACGTCGTGGCGTACGAAGAGGGTCAGCTCGAAAGGAAGACTTCTCCCGACTTCCAGCGCGAACCTGACGATTGCTCCCTGTCGCAGATGGTTCGGCTCGGGATGTCACGCCGCGGTATGCGAGAGCTTTCGTCAACGTTACGCTCAACTCACGAGTCCCGACCTCGTCGAAAGTGCGCAAGGAGAACGGCGGCAGCGATTGGTTCGCGGGAATGATCGCACCGTTTGGTCGCGGGTTCAAACTCGTACGCTTCCCTTTGTCACCGTCCGCCGCGCCGTGAATGACGCTGACTGCAGGTCGAGTGAACAGAACCGAGACATGGAGGAAGAGGAAGAGCTTTGGCATCGGCAAGCAAACGCTCCGATGCCGACCTCGATCGGCGGCTTCAAGAGCCATCCCAAGTGCGTCTTCTCTATCAGCCTCGACTTCCTGTAACGCCGAAAAAGCAGCTCAGCTAATGCGTCCCCCTCCAGCTACGTTCTCGAGCAGCATCTTCATCGAGACGAAGCGCTCCGTCCCGGCTCCAAATCCCTCGGGCTCTTCAAGGGCGAATTCACCATCTTCCGGCGCTCCGACGTCGTCAACGTCCGATCTACCGAGAACTGGTACCGCACCGGTCGAGTCGTCAAGTCGAACGAGATCCCGATGAAGTTTGTCAAGCAGCGAGCCGTGACGATCCACCGCCGGCGGGAAGAAGAGCTTGCCAAGATGGACGGCGGCGAGGTCGACGAGCAGCCGTTGTACGCCGAGGAGCAAACAGAGACATACATACCGCCGCCAGTGGTGGATGTCAGTCCTTAATTTTACGCCCTTCACATCGGCCGTGAAAGGCTCATAATCTGACAATGGCTATCGACAGGGCAAAGTGCCGAAGAACAACTTTGGAAACATCGACCTCTTCGTTCCTTCCATGTTGCCAGCCGGAGCAGTACATCTGCGCAGTGAGTTTCGGCGCGTCAGTGTGCGATTCGCACGCGTGTTTTGATGCTTACCTCTCGTACAGGCAAGTACGCGGCCAAATGCGCGAAAGAGCTCGGGATCGACTACGGCGAGGCTATCGTGCGTCGGCATTGTGCGGCTTCCCTTCTGACTAACTGATCACTGATGATGCGTTTCTCGTCGTCGTGAAGATGGGATTCGAATTCCGTCAACGGCGCGCGCTGCCAGTCATCTCCGGGATCGTCGTCGCGCAGGAGCATGAAGACACCCTGCGAGCGGTAAGGCACCGTCTGTCGGACACGTTCCCAAGGTCACCACACTGAGGCTTTTCATCCGCCAGGCTGTCGCGACCTTGGAGCAATCGACCTACGAGCGTGAACTCGCAAAGCAGCAGGACCGCGTCCTCAAGCGGTGGAAGAAGCTCATCCAAGGCCTTCGCATCCGCCAGCGCCTCTTGGATCAGTTCAGCCAGCCGGAGCAGTCCGCTGAACCTGCATCTGCCGTGAGTTCCCTTGACATGTTGTCTCTCCGGTGCTGGCAGGCTCTGATTTCTGTTCATGCGTTACCCGCAGCGGGCATCCGGTGACGCGCAGGCTAGCGGTACGTCTGCCGCAGTCGCGCAGCCGAGCGCCTCCGAGGTCATCAAGTCGGCTACGTCCCGGCAGCGGGCAGACCATGCCGGGGCGGAGACGGAACCTGCGACGTCGCGTCTTGGCAAACGGCCTACGATCTCTCCTTCACCCTCGGAGGAAGCGCCGTTGCCGAAACGCCCAGCACGTTTCGTTGAACCGGGATCGCTCAGCGGAAAGTCTACTACAGGCCGCTCTCTCCGGGTCCGGATGCCAAAAGCAGAAGAACCGCCTTCGAACGGTCACACGTCGCGCCGGACCACTCGGTCTAGCACTCGCAGCGTCGTCGACGCCTCTAACAGCGCCGAAAGAGCCCCGAGCTGCATGGGCGCAAGTGATGGCAAGGAAGGGAAACCCGAAGGAGATGAGGCTCAAGGCGATGAGGTCTCCGCATCTGAAGGTTCGGAAGGAGGGTTCGAGTTTGACGACGACTTCTAGGTCGCTCAAATGTTTTACAGGGTGGAGCGAGCTTGGAGGGGTATATACATAAATCCTCTCGACAAGTGTCTCTTGCATGCAACAGCCGTCTCTAGATGCTTTACACATCGTACGCCACACGAGCACCCCCGAGCATGAAAGGATCTGCGACAAAGCATGTCAGTACGGGGATCCGGCTGCAACAATCTTTGAAAGAGGCGCCAGAAACGCACAGTTCTTCTGGTACCAGTTCAGGAAAGAAGGACGGGCCAAGCGACGCGGGCTCGCGTAGCTCGCACCGAGCACGATGTGGTGTTTGCCGTCGAAGAACTGAATGGAGACGAAACTCAACGTCAGTGTCCCTGTCTCAGCTCAATCACGGTCACACTCGACTCACGTCACTGGAGTAGCCAGGGTAAAGAACCGATCCGCTGTAGCCGGCCCAAGGCTCGAAGATCGTCGAGGTCCATTGCCACAGCCCGCCGTCGGTGATCGGGAGCTGGCTACCATCGCGCGCCTTCCCGGGTACCGTCGCTGCAACCGGGTGCAGGTTCGCGAGGCCGATGTTGGCGAGAGGCGTAGAGCTAGGGTTCTGCTGGTTGAACGCCGACAGCTCGCCGAACGTCGGCAAGCGTCCTCCTTTGGCCTGTCGAGTGCAGAAAGTTACCTTCAGTATTCTGCTGTAAGTACCCTGGCGCGAGCAAAGGATACCCACCTTGGCAAACTGCTCAAGCTGCTCCGCGCTCGCGGCCACGGGCCACTCCTCGGCGAGAGTGAGCGGGACCAAGCCGAACAACGTTTTCACGCAGAGGTCGCCGGTCTCGTCCGTCCAGCTCGACGGAACGAGCGCCTTGTTCGAGAGTTGCTGCGTCTCGGTAAGCCAGTTTTTGTACTCTCCGTTCGAGATTGGGAGGACCTCGATCTCGAACGCGTCGACGCGAAGCTGGCGACGAGGGTGCTCGACATCCCAACCGTATTCTCGGGCGGGGTCAAACGGGGTCTGGTCGTCGACAGTATCGTCGTCGTCGTGACCGACTGTGAGCTCCTGAGCGGGGAAGGAGATTCGCGGTCCGCCGCCGTTCTGGCGCAGATCGCGTTTCGCTTGACGAGCGAGCGAGCGGAAATCCGGAATCGCCGTTCCCGGCGGAAGGTTGAGCGAGCTCGCGGCTTGAAGAGAGATGTAGACGGAGGTCTCCCAGTGCATCCTGTGGGGCTCAAAAGATCGGTGAGTCGCGCGATGACTGAGCCGAGGCAGAAAGGACGCACATCTCGTGCTCGAAAGTCATCATCAACACGCGAGCGAGCTTGGTGGTCCACTTGCCCTCGTGTTCGGCGTACACCTTGCGGACACGGTCGCGAACGGAAGCTTCGTAGGCCGTGATCTCCTGGAGAGAAGGCCAGCACGCCTCGTCCTTGGGGACTTCCGAGTGCCAGTGCGTGACGGTCTCGGGGTCGTCGACGCAGGGATCGATTCCGCGTTCGAAGATGTCGGCAAAGTGCGCCGGCTCGGTCAGCGGCTCGTTGAAGTACCTCGCCAGGTGGATGTCCCGGAAAGCGGGGATGTGGCCGACGTAGAAGAGCGGAATGTGACGGAGCGGGATCGGCTTCTGGAAGTGAAGCGACTTGGGGATGATCTCGAGCTGGTAACAGGAAGCCAAAGGTGAGCGTCCGCGCTGTCTCGCTTCGCCGACGCAGGGTATCCTTACCATCAAGCCGTCCCAGGCCCGCCACATTTCTTCCCACTTTTCCAGAGTCGGGACACCGTAGTCGTTCTCCTTCTCTTCGGGCTCGACCTCGATACCGAGCATCTTGGCAGCGCTCTCGGTCGTCGACGGGAACCACATGCGGGGCTTTTCGACCAGGTAGAGGTAATGCGAGCGCGACGAGTCGGTCCAGTGCTGGATGAGCCGGAAGCCCGCCAAGTGGAAGAGCGCCGCGGCCTCTGCATAGGTGTACTTGTAAGAGACTTCGATGTTGAGAAGCCTGGTGGGAGACGGATGTCAGGAGGGGGTCGTGATGGCACCGGCTCAACACGCGTAAAAGTGCGGGACGTACTCTCCCTCTTCGAGCTTGACCTCGGTGACCTCGTCTGCGCCCGTGATCGGGATCGTGAGGTCTTTGTTGGCGCGGACGTAAGCCTGCAAGGGTGTCGCGGGAATGGATCAGAACAGGGCTGCCTAATGCATGCAACTCCGGCTGCTCTCCTGTGGACAGCGGAAGGCGGCTCACCTCATGCCTTCCGAGCTCGGCGTTCCAGCGGTTGACATAGTCAAAGTTCTCCTGCTGAAGCACTTGGGCCGCGTCTCCGCCGAGGGTGCGGCCTGCGACATCGATGCCCTCGAGAATGAAGGCGCGGGTGACGCCCTGGAGGACCAGCCGCAAACAAGGGTCAGAGCAGCTCATACTCGTCAATTTGCAGGATATCAGGCTCACCTGCGGGTCGTTGTAGGCAGTCTCGATACGAGGTCCGTCCGCGCAGCCGTCGATGCCGATCAGCATGGTATCGCCCTCGCGCAGCTCGATGTTGCGGAGGAACTGCACCGCTTCTTCGCGGGTGTAGTTACCGCACGAGGAACCGAGCCACATGATCGAAGTCGTGCGGCGTTCCGCAGCGTTCTCGCCGCGCGACGCTTGACCGGTCTCGCCTTCGTCGCTGTCGTCCTCGAGGACACTGGACAAGGTAGTCGGGACCGACTTTGGACTCGTGGGCAAGTCGGGGAGGTCTGAGAAGACGCTCGACGGGCTGCCGGCATCGTTCTGCGCCTTCAAGAAGGCGAGGCCCTCGTCGTAGGTGGCGTGAAGACCCGAGACCGAAACGCGGCGTTTCGTTGCATTTGGCTGTCCGTCGACTGCCGTCGTGACGCAATCGCCTTCGACCGAGGCAAGCGAGGATAGCGTCGAGTAGAGCGATGCCGCTTCGAGGTCGAGCTGTTTCAAGGCAGACGTGGGAGAGGTCAGTATCGATTCCTGAAACTCGCGGAGGGTTCGCCAGACGCACTGCTTTGTAGTCAATGGAGCGCAGGGGAGAGACCAGGCCGCTGCCGTCATCGCGAGACTGCAACAGCTTGGCCATGGAGCGGAGGAGATGACGAGTCTTGTCGAGCGAGCCCGAGCCAAGCTCGACCGCGAGGCCCTGCGTGGCGACGACATTGGTCTGAGCGAGATTCGCAGAGCCGTTGACGCCGTAGTTGTGGAGACCGACAGCGGCGTCGCCCCTGCGAGAAGTCCGTCAGCGCTTGGACCGCGGACGAGGGGCCGTTGTAGTCGCAAACGCCCGCTCACCACTTTTCTTTCTTCGCGCCCCTGTTGGAAGCCGGAGACGGTTCGTACTGGTCGTCTTCGCCAGAGCCCACGACGTCCGGGACGAGCAAGGCCGACGGCAGCCCAAACATGCGGCAGGCGATTTCGTCTCCATACTTTTCGAGAATCTCTTTTTCCGCTTCGAACGGATAGTAGGCCTGAACCGGAACGCAGAGACGAGGTCAGCACACTGCGTCTGCGAAGGGGATGCTTGCCAGCCACCTGATTCGAAGGACAAGCCCGCGTGCAGTAGGGCAAGTGGGGCCGACAGCGCGCGAGGGCTTGCTGAGAAAGAAAGCATCGGGCTGAACGAGAACGAAGGCGGACAGAAAGGGAGAGCATACCTTGGTCTTGGTGATCTCCTCGTAGATGGACAGGCCACGCTCGCTGTACAGCGTCATGGTCGGGATCGTGCGGCGGTACGCATACGCGCGATCCTTTTCCGTCCTGCCTGGAACAGTGGGCTTTGGCGATCCGATCAGGCCGGCGATGATCTGCTCGCGAAGCGGATCGGAGGGGGCCTCGGAGGTAGCATTGGTCGAGGCAGTACCCTCCGATTCGCCCAGGGACGACGGAGAGGACGAGCGAGCGGCATCGGAGGCGACCTGGCTCGGCGAGGTCGGCGGCGATCGGTTCCGCAGGTCGAGGATGAACGGCGGAGGCTGGACAGCGGCGGTTGAGGCGGCGTCTGGCATGGTATGTTTGGCTGTAGCTGTTGAGAGCTACGGGTTGTTTGGGCAGTGTGACTGAGCGGCAGGAGCGTGACGAAGACTTGGAAACGTTCGTCAGCAAGCCGCGTCGGAACCGAGCCGATGTGGAGAAAAGTGGGGGAACGAACCCATGACGACGATGCGCTCGACTTGGCTCGACTGTGCTCGCCGGCCTCGCGATGTGATTTATATGTTTTTCAGCTGCTGCTCCATAGGACTGCAGGTTCAATACTAGGGCAGTACCAGGAGCGCATAGAGACGGCGGCACCGGCACTGTCTGGAGATTCAAGATGTTTTTCTGCAACGTTTTTACGGTCCGATATCCACCGTCAAACTTGCAAAACTCTTACAAGACAGAGACGCTCGAGTATATCGAGATGAACTCATCGCGGATCATTGAGTAAGCGCGGGGTACAAAGACGTGAAGCATACGCGCGGTACAGCAAGGATCAGTTCCCTGAGCTGGATTGCGTTGTCTTCTTGCTCTCCTTACGCCGACTCGCTGAGTCACGTTGTGTTCCTGATGGCAATGCGCTTCACCTTGGAAATCATTGGCTCTGTGAGAGTAAGTTAGACAGGCGGGTTTCTACGCGCAAACTTGGACCGTCTGCTGCCGCGAGGTGAACGTCAGCAGCCTGGAAAAAGTCCCGAGGCTTGTGGCGAGAGAAACACCACCTGTGGTCCGCCTCAGGAGTGACACTGATCGGCTCTTGACCCGACCAGGGCATTGCCGTTGCTGTCCCCGCATTGTCGCGACTGGGAATCGGTCAGTCGGCGCGACAACCGCAGATACCGCGTGGCTGCGCCGTCGTAAACGCCGTGTAGGCAGACATAGAGAAGCCACCTCTGATAAGATCCACTGCGCGTGAGTAAGCCGACGAGATCCTCGCAGCTCGACAAGCGAGCGGATGGGATTTGAAACTAGTTCGTCAAGCGCGACAGCCCCTTGCATTGCAGCGTGTGCGCGGCCATTACGGGAAGCTTCGGTTCCCTCACGCTCTGCAGCAGGCGTGGACGGAGCATCGAGACTCAACAAGCTTGACTCGTCCAGAAGACACAGCCGAGCTTCAAGTTCTCGCGGGGCAGACGATGGAGTAGCCGCGATTTGACATCGGTTCGACCGAGCGTGCAGCCTGTTCGTCGTCTTGTCGAAGGTTTGCGTCCATGTGCTGTCCGGGGGCGGGTAGGTAACGGGGGAGCGAGACGAGGTAGCCAGTCGTGACCGTAAGCACCCGCATCGTGACAGCCGCCCGACCGAGTGTGATGCGTTAGCGTTTTCCGGTAGTGTGTGAGTGCGTGAAGGCCATGTGTCGCTTTACTGTGTCGACAATGGCTGCGTCGATGTCCGACGAAGCTGTCCGCTGGAAGGGGCGGAGGCGGGACAGCGCGACCGCAGCCGGGCCAGGCGCCGTAACCGTTCGGTCTGTTTCGGGACGTCAATTGTGCTCCAGATCGCAGCAACGGTGGCATGCGTGGGTGATGCGCAAGATGAGCTGATGAGAACTTGTTCGCCATGCGCCGACTTTTTGTCGATCAGCCTCCTGACACCCCGTCCTGCTCTCGATATGACCTTTGACCGGGCAGGCGAGATCCAGTATGGTGACTGGGTCATCGTCTACCACGTTCGTGCCCGTCTCCCCTCCTTCCGTGTCGTGAGCCGTCGATTGACACTTCCTTGGAGCATCCTCCCGCAGAGTCGGACTCAGCTCACGTCGGAGATCGTGACACGGGACAAAGAGCTACAATCGCGATTCGGTCATTTCAGGCATTCGGATATGGTCGGGAAACCCTGGGGCACGAAGCTCAGTTCCAGCAACGGGCGCGGTTTCGTCTTCTTGCTGAAACCGACCCCCGAACTCTGGTACGTCGACCTTCACCGTTTGAGGATGTCCTTCACTGTATACAGGCACGCAATGGCCCCGATTGCGAGTGGCTGACGGAAAGAGTCGCTTCCCTCGTGCAGGACACAAGCACTTCCGCACCGAACGCAAATCCTGTACCTCCCCGATATCGCTTTCATCACCAGCTATCTCGACGTGAAAGCAGGCAGCCGAGTCATTGAAGCCGGTGAGTCTTCGTACTCACCGCACTCACAGCACGATATTCTGTTTGCGACCTTACCGGGCTAATTCCCTCCCGACCGCGATCCATGCACCAGGTACCGGATCCGGATCCTTTTCGCATTCGCTTGCCCGAACAGTCGGAGACCAAGGCAAGGTACACAGTTTCGAGTACCACGAAGAGCGCTTCGAGAAAGCCAAGTGAGTTGACTGGTCCGCCAAGCGGCCAGAATTGCGATGTCCGACGCTCATACTGTGGTCGCCGCAGGGTCGAGTTCAAGGAGCACGGCCTCGATCGTGTCATCACCGTCAAGCACCGTGACGTATACAAGGACGGCTTCGAACTCGAGAACGAAGTAGACGCAAGTAAGCACCGCCTCGTTGCCGGCCGCTCTCCTTTCCTTGCGAAAGGCAATCTTAAAGTGTACCATCTCGACAGTTTTCCTCGACCTTCCGGCGCCCTGGGAAGCACTCGAACATGCGAAGAGAGCTATGCGAGTAAGCTGCACGCTCTCCTTTCCTGATTGACTCGACCCTAACCGCACTCTCCTTGCAGCGAGACCGGCAAGCCCGGATATGCTGCTTCTCTCCTTGTATCGAGCAAGTGATCCGGACTTGCTCAGCGTTGGCCGAACTCGGCTTCTCCGACATCACCATGTACGAGACATTGACGCGCACGCACGATCCGACTCCGATTGTCGCGCCGGACGTCGGCACCGCCATTGCACGGATCGAGGAGGTCGAGAACAAGAAGGAGCGGAGGAGGGAAGGCCAAATCCTGGATGCAGCGCGGAGGCGGGAGGAAAAGAAGCGGCAGCGGGATGCGGAGGCAGCAGCAGCGGAAGCGGCAGAAGGAACGGCGGCAGGTGCCAGCAGTGTCGCGAAAGTTGACGGAACCACGCCAACGCCACTCGACGCAACATCTGAACCCGTCGGACCGGAAACGAAGCGCGTCAAGCGCTCAGCGGCCACGCAAGACCTGGACGGTGACGAGACCGTCGGCGAAGAGCTGTCTCTGCCGCAGCCCGACCGCGCGATCGACTCTCGAGGCCCTGACAGCGCGAATCCGGGAGCGCCAGCCGCCGACAAGACTGCCGAAGGCCGTCGCTTGCGGGACGAGCGAGATCGGGACCGCGACTTTGGCACGAAGGCAGGCGCTTACACGCGCGGGCACACGAGCTTCTTGACTTTTGCCGTCCTCCTCCCCCTCGTCGACGGCATTTCCCGACGACACGCACCATCTGCAACTGCAGAGTCGGCTGAGCTTGCTCCGTTGCCTGTAGACGCGAGCACCGAACCTTCGGCTTAGATTTGCGTCTTCCAACGATCTCTGCATTTTGGATCCGGTTTATCACTCATAGCACATCGGCAGAGTCTCCCTTCCTTTATAGTCCGTCTGGTCCGTGTAATGCCTTTCTAATTCGCTGCAAAGGGCGCGTCATTAATTTACGCCGGCACGGTCGCCGCGTCAAACACGCGATCGGATTCAGACGCGTCCGCCAGCTTCGCGACTTTTGCTCTATCAAAGGCCTTCCGCAGCGCTACGCCCGAGGCAAAAGCCAGCGGGGCGGGCACAGCTACAGAGGCTCCCCGCACTCTGCATTCCACGGCGCCGACGAAGCCTCGGAGAAATGCCGCATTTGCTCAACCGGGCAGGCATCCTTTCGCTGGTCGCTCTGACCCTGCATTACAGCTGCTTCGCTATCGTCCTGCATGTCTCGAGGACGACCCCGGGCGCTCGGTACAGCGCGTCGTCGGCCATCTTTCTCACGGAAGTCGTCAAGATCCTCGCATCTATCGGTCTCGTCGCGGTGACCGGCGAACTGCACGATGTCGCGATGGAGAGAAAGCGACTCGGCGAGGAACGGCGGATGGAGGCGCTCGCTGCAGCAGAACGGAGGGCGTCGGAGGAACGTCGAGTTCAGGCGGTCGAGGAGGAGAAACGGCTGTGGGCAAGAATACAGGAAGGGGAAGAGACGAACGTTCTTGTTGCTGCCGACGAGACGGCTATTCCCGGTGCGTTGCTGCTCTCTCTTCACGTGCCGCTGAACTGGCCGGGCCAGAGGATGGTTTAACTCACACCGGACTCGAAACGGATTAGTCCAGTTACACCGTCGCGCGTCTTCCTCCGTCATCAAGCTTCCCCAGCTCGGCCCAAAGATACCCAAGAACAACACGCTGTCAATAGACGTCGCCCTGGCTCAAGGGAAAGCGCCGTCAGCCCGAGCTCCTTCGTTCGCGTTAATCCCCGCCACTCCAGCGCCGATACCGTCCCCGACCCGTACGCCCGACGTCGCTGCACTGCATCCAGACCGAGTCGCTGCGGACCCTGCCGTCCTCGCTACTTCCGGCAGCCGGCCTCTGTGGTTCGATCTCGCTGAAGGAGAGTGGTGGCCAGCATTGCTCGAGGGATTGCTCACGAAAGATCTCTGGCATCTAGCGGTAAGCAAAGCATAGCGGACCTTTGGCTCCAGGGTCCTTTACTCACGCCTCGGTATCATTCAGGCGCTCGCGGGCCTCTTTTGCTTCCAAGGAAACGCGCAATTCGTCGCGAGTGGCAACCTCAGCGTCCCGGTCTTTCTCCTCGCCTACCAGCTCAAGGTGAGGAGCGCCTAGCGGACTTGTTTTCGGTGGCGCTCGACTGATGAAGGACTGTCTCGATGCTGGCAGATTCCGGCGACGGCGATGTTCTCCATCTACCTGCTCGACCGCGTCCTGACTCGCCAACAATGGTTCTCCCTACTTGTTCTTTCGGTCGGCGTCGGCCTTGTGCAACTTTCGAGCACCGATGCCGCGAGCTCCGACCCGCTCGCGGTGCCTCGGCTCCACGATGGCTCGATTCCCAGCCAGGCGCTGGGCTTCGCCGCGGTGATCGCGGCGTGCCTTTCCTCCGGTTTCGCGTCAGTCTCCTTCGAGCGCGTGCTCAAATCTCGGCCGCAACCTCTTACTCTCAGCGATAGCGACGAGACGCCGAGCCGGATGTACAACACGTCCAATCGCCTGTCTGCCCAGCAAATGCCGCTCCTTTCGACGCACAGCAACGCCAACTCAGCAGCACCCTCCAAGCACGGCAGCGTTTGGATGCGGAATATTCAGCTCAGCGCGTTCGGCCTCCTCGTCAGCGTGCCCTTCATTCTGTGGGATCTCGGGGCGGACTTTGGCCCGCTCGATTACGAGGTCGTCGAACCTGCGCTTCCGGGACTTGGGTACGCGAGAACTATCTTCGACCGCTTCTTTGACGGCTTCGACCGCCCGCTACCTTGGCTCGTCGTCATCCTCCAGTCTGTCGGGGGCTTGTTGAACGGTACGTGCCAAAATCGGACCCGTGCGAGGACCCATTCTTACAGTTTGTGTCTGCCCCTCAGCCCTTGTCATGCGCCACGCGGACAATCTCCTCAAATGCTACGCTGTCAGCGTAAGCATTGTACTATCTTTCGCTGCATCAATCGTCCTCTTTGACTACAAAGTACGCTTCTTGGTTCGGCGGCCCTCTCGGCGATGAGGCCAACCCGCTGACCAGGAGCGCAAATCCGGTCGCTACAACAGGTCTCCACCGGCGTATTCCTCGGTTGCGTTCTCGTGTTGGTCTCAACATGGACCTACGCGCGTAGTCACCGATAGCTCTCTCTCGTTGCCCTCACAATGTTGTCGTACACTTAAACCCCGATCGATCGCCTATCGTCTCGCCTTGGTCTCGCAACACTTCTCGCATAGACCGTACGTTCTACGTAAAGCGTATTGCATTTGCATAGAATACAAGTGCCCAAGGAGCGGCCTACTTGAAAAGGTAGCAACAGGACTAAGAGGCGTGTGAAGGCGAGAGAGACGCGAGGCCGCTTCGGCGATGTCGACCGTGGCGGCATGCATGGGCGACTTGCGCGGTCGTGGTAAGCAGCAGTGCAGTCGGATACACACTACGAGACACCGAACTGCCGAGTGTATTCTGCGGACTCCTCGGCTACGTCGCGCGTGAGGGGAAAAGGCGTCGGTACGAGCGTAAGTTGATGCGCGCAGCTCGGGTTGCTTGCGGACGTCGACCTGGATACGGATAAAGAAAAGTCTCGGGAGGGGGTTGACATACCGGTCGGGACGAAAGAGGCGATATGGACACATTTGCATGTTCTGTCGTGACACCGTCCACCGCCAGCCTCCGCCTTACAGAGCCGCTTGTTGACGTCAACTCCTCTTCTCTGAGCCACCCAAGAAGCCAAACCCATCCTCGAGACAGTGTCAGTATTGGCCTCGGACAGAGAGTCCGACGAGGAGGTCACGGCAGGCGGTAGCGGGCCTTGTCGACTCAGAGGGTATCGTGCCAGCGCCGAATGGTAGGGCCGAAACACCTGCAAGTATTGGCCACCGTGTCGTCGGGGGGATAGGTTTCATCAGGGTAATGCGTAAAGGTGTCGCGGCGTACGCACTGAGTCGGGCGAGACGCGACTTGCCGCTTCCACCTCGGCAGGTGCGGAATGCTGACCCTCGGACTTCTGCGGTCCACTGCTCAGCTTGTGACGCTCTTGTACGCATCAGAAGACAGGAAATAGTCACCTGCGATGGGCCGGCGCGCTGCTCTTCCTTGTCAGTTGCAGTTGCAGTCGCAGTCGCGATCGCGAGCACCGATTCGACGACGACCGGTGCCTCGGCGGGCACAGGGTCGGCGATCTGGGCTGCGTCGACGGACGATGTACGAGACATCGAAGCAGAGTCGGAGGAGCGCCCTTTCGCAAGATCCTTTTTCCGTCGTTCGATTTCTGCAATGCGTTCCATCATCATCTTGATCGCCGTTTCCTTCTCTTGAAGCTGCCGAATTCGCTCCGTCTCCTTGGTAGAGTTCGCGTTGTCTGCTGCGGTAGGTGTGAGAGGGCCGGTAACGCGTGGCGAGGGGTCGATCTGCTCGGTCTCGGAAGATTTGTGTCGACTCGGCCCGAAGTGAGAGTCCGGCGAATCCGCGTTCGGTTGCCGGCCATCGTCGTCCGAATCGTCTTCGTCGTCCGAGATTTCGATGACCATCCTCACCGGCTCGTCTGCGATGAACGCGCGTCCGTTCCGCCCGCGCAAGAGGCTCGTCGAGCTCAGCGGTACGGTAGGTTCGTGTTCAAATTCGGTCGCGCTCGGGCGGGGGCGACCTGCTGCAGAGTACCACCCTCGTGGCTGAGAAGAAGACGAGGCGGCCAGAGAAGCGCTCGTGTGCAGGCCTCCCGACGACGTGGAAGCGAACGGACCGCCTTGAGGGGTGTTGACGACCTCTTCCGTGTGATCGAGCGACTCGCGCAGGTCGTGTACGGCCTGGGCCGTCAGTTTCGGGGCGGCCGTGTCTGTTGCCTCCATTCGGTTTGGTGTGAAGGATTCGGCCGAGGCATCGAGCCGGCGTTTCTTCTGCGCCAACGTTTGCTGCTGAGCCGTTTTCCGCTTCGCGGAAGCGGGTATCGCCACCGAGTCGTCGGCTGGTGACAAGTTTGGCGACGCCGTCGGAGAGGCTGCATCCGGAGCAGGAAGTGCTGGCGCTGCGGAAAAGAGCGAGTCGAGCTCCGACTCGAGGCTTTGGGCGTGCTGCTGATTCCTGGCGAGCAGGGCGGCCTTGCGGGCGAGTAGTTCCTCGCGCTTGCGCGCTTCGAGAGCCGTGAGGTCGGCTCGCGTCGATGCCGTCGGTGGTGACTGCTGCACGCCGTGTGTGGACCGCGCGAGTGGATCCGCCGCAGGCTCGTTCCAGGCCGACGGGAGCATGCCAGCTTCAGACGCATCCGGCAGGACGATGTCGAGATTGAGGTCTCGAAAGCACATTGACAGTGTGCGATGCGAGACGCCGATGGACAGGAGGTAGGCGGGAAGTACTCCGTACGAGAGCAATTCGGTGATGACCCGCTTCGACTCCTCCCGGACGGCTGCGGCTGCGCAATGGGCGTCAGTCGCCACTCGCTCACACACGCTCCGAGCTGCTGAGGATGACTGACCAGTACCGGGAACGATCGACGAGCCAGGCCGCACAGATGGAGGCGTCGGTGCTGCATGCTCGTTCACGGATGCAGTCGCGCTCGACGTCCGCTGCACTTCGACTGCGCGCACGCGGTCGTCCCCGTTCAAGGCAGTTGTGTATGTAGGGGTCTGGTTGACGAGAGCGCCATCGTCAATCTCTCCCTCCTCGAGGTCGTCATCAGCTCGAAGGGACGGCGCTGTCGGCGTGTCGGGACGGACGCGCTTGCGCTTCTTGGTCTCGAGTGCCCTGGCCCTGAGGGCTTGGATGTCCATCCTTTGAGCTGGACGGGTGCACCCTTGTTTGCGGTCGCGTGCGTCGTGAGAGTCGCGTGGAGGAAGCGAGTCGGTCGTGTCTCGGCGCTGCTCGGCGCTGCGAGCGTCTATGTCGGGTCATCGAAGGGCCCGCGCCGTCTTCTCTCTCTTTCTCTTTGTTCCTTCACTTTGAAGCACAGCAAAGGGAATTCCTTTGCACACACGCCCATCACGCAGGTCCTACGACGAGCGAGCGAGGCTGCTATACGCACGAGTTCGTCCAATTTCTCACGCCCCACCTCCCTCGCTCGCTACTCGACCTCGCTTCTGTCATCGCGCACCTCGCAAAGCCCTCGCTGACCTTGTGCCGCCCGCCGTGCTTCGATCCACAGTGTCGTCCAAGTCGACTGCATCGGCTCCGGCGAGCGGGACCGTGCCATTCCGTGCAGCGCTCTCGGTTCCCCGTAAGCCGTCGGCGCTTCTTGCCAGCTGTCCTCGCCACAGTCTGTGCTGGAAAAGTCGTGCTGACCTCTTGCTCTGCGCAGACGAGATCAAGACCGTCATCAAGCGGCGCAATGCCGCCGTTTCGACCACGGCCGTCGCTTTCCATTCCTCCGTCCTGCATTCCCAGCTCGTCGATGGCGTCGTCCAACTGCGCTTGAACCAGCTCGACCCCCAGGCGCCTCCCTACGATGTCCCTTCGACTACCCAGGCCCTGTGGAATGCCCTGTTCAAGTACTTTGCTCGCGGCCGCGACGCTCCCGCCCAACTCGAAGTGGAACCGGTTCTGCCGGCGGAGGCGCTGGACTCGGCCCTGCTCGCACTCGGTGAGTGTCTATTCCAGATGTACGTGTTTGTTTGAACCCGCCGGGCCTAACGGCTGGCCGGGCTCGGGGTCGCAGGTGCCACGAAGACCGCGCCTCGGTACACCATCACGCGGTCTGCGCTCTTCCAGCTTTACGACTACGCTTCGGACGTGCCGGAGACCCACCACACGCCCCGGCTCCCCTTCCCGTATGTCGCCACGACGCCTGGACCCGGAGCTCCCTCGACGCTCGTCCACCCCCTCCGACCGCCGAAACCGAGTCCGGCCAGCATGCTCTACAGCCGCTTCCTTCCGCACTTGACTGAGCAGCCGGACAGTCCCGCCTACTTCAAACTCTCCACCTGCACCCTGAAGGATTTGCCGACTTTGCACGGTTGGCTCAACGATCCCCGCGTCGACCAGTTCTGGCAGGAGAAGGGCACCCTCGAGCAGCACCGGCAGTTCATCGAGGAACGTACCGCCGACCCGCACGTCCTGCCCGTCATTGGGTCCTACGTCAATCTGCGCGATCAAGGAGAGACGCCGGAGGAACAGGCCGTCTATGCCGAGATCTACTGGGTCAAGGTATATGATTTCGGCCGCCTTTGTCTTTTCTGCCGCGGCTGTTCTGACTGTCGTCTGTGCGCAGGAGGACCGGCTCGGACCCCTCATGCCGGCTGGAACCGTGCAAGACTACGATCGAGGTCCGTTGCTTCGAGTACTCGGTTATTTGCGCCTTTCTTGAAAACCGACTCTCTCGCAGGCCTTCACATGCTCGTCGGCTCCGATGCGCACCGCGGGCCGCACCGCATCCGAGCTTGGATGCCGTCGCTCGCACACTACTGCTTCCTGGACGATCCTCGGACGCAGCGCGTGATTTGCGAGCCGAACGAGAAGAACGACAAGATCATCAAGGTGAGCCGCGCTTCGACTGCTCTTGCAAGAACACGCGCTGACATGCATTTGACTACAGTACATGGAGTCTGTGGGCTTCAAGCGTCACGGATCCGTCCAGTTCCCGCACAAGACGGCTGCGCTCATGATCCTCGACAGGAACGACTTTTACGAGTTGTGTCCGTTCTGAGGTTCCTAGGGTTCGCTGTTGTAGCATGTGGCATGCCATACCTCGTCGAAAATATTCCTGTGTCTCTTTTAATCTGACTGCCACCGGGCTATGAGGTGGGTCTCGGGGCAGCGAACGGTTTTAGCTTTGTGTAGGCTAAACTCATGCCGCCGCAAAAAGGCCTTTATAGCACAGTGGTAGTGCGTGTCACTCGTAATGACAAGGTCGAGTGTTCGATCCACTCTAAAGGCATGTGTTTCTTTTGCTCCGTTTCTTTTTATGCGTGCTTTTTGCCGCTAACTCCCCCTCTCTCCTTGAAGCCCCCCTAGTGATGGGTCGCTGCGTGCGCCTTCTCTTGGATGTCTGCAGCTGAGAAACAGATCGAGTGACGGGAATCAAGCACCACAAAGGATTATGTGTGGCATACATGGGTAGCACGGTATGAATGCCCCTATGGCTCAGTGGCAGAGCGTTCGCCTAGTAAGCGAAAGGTCCATAGTTCGATCCTGTGTGGGGGCAAATTCCTTTTTGTCTTTTTTGACAACTCCGCAACTTTTTGTTGCACAACAGCCTGCCTCCAGTCCGCCTGACTATGAATAATGGCTTACCCTCTCTGTTTGATGTCCTCGGACCTGTCAGAATGGCTCACTTGGGCGGTGCTGTGTGCTGTCAATGCCTAAGTTGGGCCTCGTTTGTCTCATTTCGAGCGGGCATGCCACAACTAAAAGCGGACCTCAGATCTCTGATTGTTAGAGCAGACTACAACCAGCTCAGGGTCCGTTGCGAAATGCTAGGTCTGCCCACTGTCCGACTGCCTGCATTCCTAGCACACCCATTCTTGAAGGGACTTGCTTGCCCTTCTAAAACAGCCAACTACTTATCTGCAAGACTGGCCATTCCATATAGAGGGTCCATAAGCCCCGGAAGAGGCCAAGACTGCTACTCCGGTGACTGTAGGCAGGGCAGAAAACACAGGTGGCAAAAGCCCCGTTGCCCGGAGGCGATACTTGGTGTTGCAGGCAGGAGCAAGGCATCCACGGTGGGTGTATGGTCTGTCAAGACATAAGTGCATGCTGGGGACATGCTAGTAAGGCAGGAGCTGCTGGGCTGGTCTTCTGCTTGTATCCATCTGCATTTTGCCTGAGCTTGGTGTTCGCTGTGTGTGATAGGACTCAGTCTGCAGACTCGTCTCCCTCTCTCTCCAGGCTTCTTCAAGCCCTTTTCGGAATTTCCAGTGCCAAGCCCAAGACAACAACGGGTTGTTCAGATGAGGCAGCGAGAGGAGGTTGACCGTTGGAGGAGGATCTCGGGTGCACTTTGTCGTAGCTCACCCTCGTGCTCCCCTTCTCTCTCTTATTCACTGCTCGTATCTCGCAATTTACACTTGATTCAGTGTTATTGTTCAGTATCCCTCTACTGTTGTCTCCCTGTCAGCAGAGTAGCCTCATCTCACCTTTGCTTGAGACGGGTGCCCTCTCAGCTCTGCAGTGTGTGTTTCTGTCCCTCTCTATACTCAAGTGCCACCCTCAGTCTTAGCTCATATTTCATGTACTATTTGTGACCATAGACATAGCTATCCTGTTATTTGACTGGCACAACACTGCAAGCGTGGTAGGAGAGTGGTTCAAAAGGACAGATTCTTTTCCAACAGGGATCAGTCCGCTATGAATTTGGACAGACCTGCGGGGCGTGTAAGCTTCCACCTTGCGACTGTAGGTATGTGATCGATGCCTCGGGCAAAAGGTATGGGTGGGTTTTAACCGTGATGCAGCGTTTCTGGGCGCTTGGACTGCCAGATTGCACACACAGATTAGACTGCCTGGTTGCACACATAGAAGGGTGGTAATTTGTCACACCAGCTTCTGAAGTTTCGCTGGACACTGGCAAGAGATCCCGGCGAAACGGAGCAGAGACATTTGATCTTGGAAAAGTGCTACTCTTGAGGAACATTGCCCTTTGCACCTTAATCTGGCTCATCTTGCAAGCCGTGTGGATAATCTTGTGATGCAAGGACAAAGCAGATTTGTCAGAATTGAGATAAAAAGATAAATGTTCCCTACAAGGAGGGCGATCTGGCCCAAGAACCAAAGGAAAAGTGCCGCAATGAGGGATCCCAAGTGTATCCTGTGAATATAGCCACCCATGCACAAGTTTCCACCGGTCACTGACTCCCTAATTTCTGACCAATCAAAAAGATGGACTGCTCCAAGGACTCTGAAGGGCAGCCTGAGGTGCCGACGGGGGACCCAGACTCCAGAGTACAGGGCAAAAAGTGCCGGAACAGCTGGGAAAGGCCAATGCTGCACGGGCCATTGTACCACCTTCCAGTGTAATGTCAAAAGTTGGCAGAAAAAGGCTGACAAGAGAGCTTTGCGCACTCTCGGGTGGCACTTCAAGGCGCAAAGCTTGGCAGCGCATTTGACGCTTGACAGTGGCGATTCTCACTTGCCTCACAGTCATATGTTTTGTCTTTCTCTAGCCACTTGTAACCTACTACATGTAGATTCCTGGACCGCTGGATTTCCACACTGCACGCTTTCACGATCCAGAGTTGACCGGATTTCTCTCTTTTTCAGTTGGAAGTTGAGCTCGAGGGCATCCGGACTGCCTAAACCATCTGTTGGCTTTGACTTGGCATGTTTTGATGCATTAAGCTGGATACTGTACAAGCCTGTACTTTCTCTGCTCTCGGGTCACACCTCTTCGACTTGCTTGCCGCCCCCCTCACCAGCACCTCATTGCCACTGATGATGAGGGGTCAGGGCCAGGTCTGGCCAGCTTTAGCTCCTGGCACAACCCCAGAAATGGAAATCCTCCCCAAGCAATACGGTCCATTTCATGCCACCCTGCTACAGTGCTCTGCTCGGTTTACAAAGAATTTTGTATAACCGGGGCAACATATTGCTCTGATGCGTGAGTAAGAGGGTAGTTCTTACAGTCCAGTGCTTGGCCTAAAGTTCCAACTGTATCCAGAGGGTTCCTGCTGGTCAAGCCCGCAAAAAAAGCCGGCCAAAAAGAAATGCCCCCACACAGGATCGAACTATGGACCTTTCGCTTACTAGGCGAACGCTCTACCACTGAGCCATAGGGGCAGCTGCTTTTTCGAACACAAATGCAACACACACCAAGCGCCACAATAGGGGGCCTCTTACACAGGCAAGTGTGACTTGCTGGGATCCTATCTCGGATCCTATCTCGCTTTCCTCTTCTTCCTCTTCTTCCCTGACCTCTAGGTCATTTCTGCTTGGCTTTCTAGGCTCAGTTCTCTGTCTCTCGTGGCCAGACAGAAAGAAGAGTCTACGCAGTTTGAAACTTTCAAGCTGTGCTAGTTGTCGTCCGACCTTCCCTTCAGCAGCCCACACAACCAGAAGGTACGGAAGGTGATGGGAGGGGCACTGCCCAGCAAGTCCCCTTCCTGCACATATAGATGTTTCAGTGACAGCTGAAGATTGACCTCTAGACAGTGGCCCTTGCAACCAGTTGCTTGCCTTGGCTTGCAGGCCAAGAGAGCCTCAAAGTTTGGACCACCAGATGCCCTTCAGCTCTGCTGTGTAGTTGACACAGACAAGCAGCCTATGACCAGACAAAGTGAATAGGGAGATGGGAAGCACAACCGGCAGGCCACTGACTTCAGGCTGAGAAGAAGTGAGAAAGGTATCGTGCCAGGGTCGCAGCAAGCGTAGCAGTACTCATAGCAGACCCAGTGCAAAAACATGCTGCCCCCTTTGCACCAGTGGATGCTTGAAGCAAAAAAATGAGAAAGGCAAAAGATTGATCGCACCCAGGTTTGAACTGAGGACCTTATCCGAACACCAAGTGTTAAGGATACGTGATGACCAACTACACCATGCAACCGCCTTAGAGAGCAAGGGCATTATAAACATATACATTCAGTTAAATATTTTCGTGAGTAACAGGGGTGGATAAGTTGCTACATAGTGTCTGACTTGAGGTTTCTACAGCAGTTTTTGCAGTGACACAAGCAGGAGTCATGGAGCAGTGGAATGATTGATCATATGAGAGCTTCGTGTATTTGACCTTGGCGGCAAACCCGAACATGTCAAAGAAAGAAAGACACCGTGACCCGGAGACCCGAAAACGCAGCATGCAACAGCATGCAGGGAAGTTCATTTACAATGCAGCTATCCCGCATTGATACAGTCAACATATGGAAAATCTATTGCAGCCTCCCTATGGGGAACGTAGCAGCTGGAGTCTTAGGGTTTTACATGAGTGGAAGCTCCTGACGGGGCGTGTCTCTATACCCTCAGCCTTTTTCCTCTTTCCGCTGCACCTACCCCCTCACTGTACCCTCCACTCTTTTCCAAGCTGATTTTCCTGACTCCAAAAGAGCAGGTTTTTTCTTTGGGCCTCTCCCCGCTTCTCCCGTAGTCTTTGCACTAGGTCTACATGGGCTTCTATAGCTCGATATGACTTGAAACGCGATTTATCTATCTATCTATGCTTGGGCGCAGGCATCCAACACTTGCTGCAGCCAATGAAGTAGAACCTTGCTTTGTAGCTCTTCTTGCCATCAGCTGTAGTGTGAGGTCGAGAAGACCGGCGGCGGCGCTTGAAGCAGGTAAATTGAGGCAAGAGAGCACTCGCGTATTGCCCTGACCTCGCAGAGTCGTGCACGAGCAACAGCAGCAGCGAGGACGACGATAGATAGATAGATAATTCGAGTTTCAAGTCATGTCGAGCTATAAGGAGCCCATGTAGACCAGGGATACTACACAGAGTGAGGGAAGCGAGGAAAAGGCCCGAAGAAAAAACCCGCTCTTTTGAGTTGGGAAAATCAGGTTGGAAATGATGAGGGGGTATAGAGAGATGGGTAGAGAGAATGAGGGGGAAAACAAGTGACGAAGGCGAAGGAGGACTCGGGCGGCGCTCAGGCTCTCGACCCGCCGTCTCGACGGCACCGCCCGCCAACAGCTCGAATTCGATCCGTCACGGGCGCCTGCTGCCCAGGAGCCTATCGACAGGCTGGTCCGCTTTCAAAGCAGCACAAAAGGCCGCCTGGTCGTTGCTTTGGTTGTTGTCCTCGACTGGTGGTCAACTTCGCGCCGTCACCTCCTCCCCTCCCGGTTCTTCCTTCACTCGCTTCGCTCACGCGCCGCCAGTCGACCTTGCCCACTCGACTACGCACCGGCGCCTGCGACCTCGGCGCCTACAAGGCGCACTTCGAGCCCGAAACGCCTCCTCTGCGCTTGCGGCGATGATGATTCTTGTTTCAAGTCATGTCGAGCTAATGAGCCCATTTGCGGCGGCGAACCCGAGACACGAGAACACTTCTTCCTCCACTGCCCGCTCTACGTCATCCCGCGCGCGATTCTCCTCTCCTCCCTCCGGCTCAAATCGATCTCCGTCGCCCACCTCCTCAGCGACCCGCGTGCGACAAAGGCGACGCTCCGTTTCCTCGCCGACTCGGGCCGCTTCGACTCGCTTTATTGCCCGCCCTCGGAGGATCTGTCTAGTTGAGTTTCCCCATCCATGATTCCTTTCTCTGCACCCTCTTCCTCCCCCCTTTACCTATACCCCTCAGTCTTTCCCACCTGATTTTCCTGGCTCACGGAGCAGGGTTTTTCCTTCGGGCCTTTCCTCGCTTCCCTCACTTCGCGGAGTATCCGCGGTCTAGAGGGGCTCATTAGCTCGATATGACTTGCAACAAGACTTATCATCATCTACTCGACCTTGTCCGGAACAAAGTCCTCCGCCTCTCGTTGCCGGCGTCGTCTACCTCGTGGCACTCACCTCAAGTTCAGAGCTGCCGCCGCCCTTGCATGCCCCGCCTGCAAGGGCATGCACTGGCTGGCTCCATGACTGCACCAGTGCGGAGGGCAACAGGTTCCACGCGCAACGCAAGGAGCGCAACTCTCAAGAATTGTCTCAAGGCCAAAGCTCGATAGATAGATAGATATATCAAGTTTCAAGTCATATCAAGCTAGAGAGCCCATGTAGAGCTCGACTTGCGCAAGCCCGGCAAGGCCAACGCGCAACTCGCGTCCCTTCTCGAAGAGGAAGTGGCATCAAAGTCTGGTTCACCATGAGTTTTAGCACAACTCCGCGCAGCCTTAAGCCTACGATTGACAGCGGTGCAACCCACTCCATGTGCGGCGAGATCTCGCTCTTCTTCAACCTTTGCCGATGCCGTCCGTCGCCCGTCGGCGGCGTCTCCGGCGCCAAGAACGGCCCCGGGATTGCGGCAAACCTCATCTCGTCGTCGCAACTCTACGACAACAACGGCGCCACAACGACCTCCGGACAGGGAGCCACCCTCTCGCGCAACGGCGTCGTGATCGCCACCGGCACTCGTCTCCGGAAGCACCTCTACCAGC